>VZUI01034814.1:0-17340 GCA_013401135.1 Cettia cetti | reverse complement strand
CAGGAGGGGACAGCCAGGGGGGTCGGGCTCTGCTGCCAGGGAACAGGGACAGAAGGAGAGGGAACGGCCTCAGGCTGGGCCAGGGGAGGCTCAGGGTGGAGAGCAGCAGGAATTTCCCCATGGAAAAGGTGCTCAGGCACTGGAGGGGCTGCCCAGGCAGTGCTGGAGTCCCCATCCCTGGGGGGATTTCAAAGCCACATGGGTGAGGAGAGGCCTTGGCAGTGCTGGGGGAATTGTTGGACTCGACGGTCTTAGAGGTCTTTTCCCATCTAAACAATTCTGTGATTTACATAGATTTAAATTATTAAAATAGGGTTTTAGTGATTTAAATCTTCCCCCCCCCCCCCCCGCTTTTTCAAAGGACCTTAAAATGATCCCTCAATAAGACCATGATCAATACCAAAGAGTCTCAAATATGTGCATTAGAAGCTGCCATTGGTTGTAGAAACAAGCAGGAAAAAATCCCAATAGAAACCCAAATCCTCTATTTTCCTTTAGCAAGCCCCAGAATGGTTTTCAACATTCTCTTAAAGTTTTACAAGTGAAATGATTTTAGTCCAAAACACCTTATTTCTGCAGCATCTACTGATACTGAACATGCTGTTCATATAATGAACAACACAGAAAAATTAGGGCTGGAAAAGACCTCCAAGATCATCAATTCCATGCATGATTTCCTGCTGGCTTTTTTCAGGGGCAAGAGAACGGTTCCATAAGGGCATTAAAGGAAACATTTCCCAAGTATTTGTGGGGGGTTTTATACCACAAAACACTCAGTAAATGACAAAGACAACCTGTTGTTATGAGGTTCTGTAAGAATTACAATTTCTTTTCCTTAGGTCAGGCCATGATTCTGGAAACAGAGGGAAATTTCTTGGGCTGGAAATGAAAATAAGGACCAGGGTTTGACTGAAATGTTCTTATGCTGAGCTTTCATGGAATCCTCTGGGCTGGGAGGGATCCTAAAGCTCATCTTATCCCACCCCTTGCCATGGGCAGGGACACCTTCCACTATCCCAGACTGCTCCAAGCCCCATCCAATGTGGCCTTGAACACTTCCAGGGATGCAAGGCTCTGTTCACATGCAAATTTCTTTCTATTTTCAAAGAATATGCAACTTTTCCCACTTCTTTTTTTTTTTTTTTTTTTTTTTTTTCCAGCAGGAAGTTTGACCCAGCCAAAAGCAGAAGCAACTGGATGATGCAGAAAGAACATAAGACTTGAAAAAATATCAGGTTTCCAATCCCCTGCCCTATGCTCTGCACAAACCTGGGAATCAGCAGTTTGCAAGATAGAGAAACTCCTGGGGATCATCCAAAACAAAATCCATTTTCCCATTACAAGAGGGATGAAAACAGAGCTGCAAATCCAACACTTTTGAAAGCCAAGCTGCAGTTTGGATGAGATGCCCCAGATCTGGAGCTGTGGCACCGCTTTGATGTGGGAACCCAACCCAGACCCATCTCATAAAGCTGCTTCAGATGTGGCTGGGAAACTGCTGCAAGTGACAGATCTTCCAGTGTTTTCCTGATTCCAAAATGGCTGCAGGTCCTGGATGGAGCCAAGGATCACGAGTCCCACTAGCAAAATCTATCAGCATCAAGTCTGGGACCATTTCTCAACACAGTCACAAGCCTTGCTGAGACCCCATTCCCAAGCAAACGACACCATGGCAGTTTTCCATGGCTTTCTTGAAGACTGCTTGAAGCACAAAGCTTTGCATCCTTTTGGAAAATCTGGTTTGGGGGAAGTTTCCTGCATTTGCTTGGCTCTGCTTCCAGTAACTGCTGTTAATGTCCCAGGCTGGTTGGAAAGATGCAAAATATTCCCATTTGCAAATGGAGCAAGTTTTAATTACTCCCAGGATTTGGTCTGGAAGGGAAGAGCCAGACTGAAGGAGAGGAGATTTTGATAAAATATTGGGAAGAAATTTCTCCCTGTGAGAGTGGACAGGCCCTGGCACAGGGTGCCCAGAGCAGCTGTGGCTGCCCCTGGATCCCTGGAAGTGTCCCAGGCCAGGCTGGACATTGGGGTTTGGAGCAGCCTGGGATGGTGGCAGGTGTCCCTGCCCATGGCAGGGGGTGGAATGGGCTGAACTTTGAGGTCCCTTCCAATCCAAACCATTCCAAGATTGATACTGATCAGCTAAGAAGAGGAATTGTTTGAGGTAAATACACAAGTACAGGGTATGATGTAAAAAAATAAACCTAAAGCACTGTTTGGATTATAGGAATGTGCTGCAAAACACAGGGAATTTTACTTGGGAGCCTTTTCTCCAACTTGGGTCTTTCCTCTCTTCCCTCCACACCCATCCTCTCTCCCTGCAGGCAGGACCTTTGCCAAAGAATACTTCCAGTCATATCTGAAGGATAAGGCCTGCAAAGCAACAGGGCATCCACATAAAGATTGGAAATCATTTCCTTACAGGAAGGAGCTATCCCAGTTTGTCTTCCCTTCCTTTTGATTATGCAGCTCACATCAGGGACAGTCAGGAAATTACATCGTCTTAGGAAAAATAATAATAATAACAATACCAAAAAATAAAAGAGGGAAGAGAAAAATATCAAGGAAAATGAAATTTTTTTCATTTCCTGCTGAAACCAATCCCACAACTTATTTGAGGTTTCAAAGGCTTGGTTACACTTTTTTTTAAAATGTTTTACCATGACAAATTCCATTTTGCACATGCTCTTTGTTTTTAAACAAAACTAGGGCCACTATAAGAACGAGGAATATTTTCATCCAGTTTAGTATTTTAATATTAAAGGTGGGTGGATAGAAAATGAGAAACCAAAAGCCAACCCCTGCCCCTGGATAAATCCCAAGCACTGCTGAGAGGAGTAACTTGGCTCTGGGTATAAAATCATCTTGGAATGGTTTGGGTTTGGAATGGACCTTAAAACCCATCCAATCCCACTCCCTGCCATGGACAGGGACACTTTCCACTATCCCAGGTTGCTCCAAGCCCCATCCTCTGCTCTGAGCATCCTCTGAGCCAGAGCAATCTTTTTGAGGTAATAAAACAGGAAAAAGATGAAATGCCATGAAACACTGAATCCATGATTCTACAGCCATTGTTTGGTCAGCCAGCATGGACAATCCTGTTGTCTTACCTCTGCTCCTGATAAAACTTGGTGGGGAAGAGGGAGAGAGCCAAGTTTTCTGCTGGATGGGGCTGAATTATTTACTCCTTGTGCTACGTTAACCATGCCACAGAACGATAGCACCGGGTGGGTAAAACACGTTCATCAAAAGAAGTGATTCACGTCTGGCTTCTGTAAGGAGATACTCTCTGACAGGCTGTACCATGCTCAGCTTAACTCCTCCTGGACAGTCCTGGCACAGCTGATTTCCCACAGGTTACACAGAAATTGGATTTTCCTGTGGCAAAAGGTGAGCCAGGGTGTGCTGCACCCGTTTGTAATTCAGCAAACACGCAGAGTTCTGGCACAGAGCAGGAGGGAGCAGCCCCCCAACCTTCTGAGCAGCTTCCTTTTCACAACTGACCTGCACTGGAAAAATAGTCCCACAAATCCTCTCGTGCTGCTGCTGCTGCCTTGCACTTTCCAAGGATGGGAATGTGGTCTGAGCACCCCATGGAAGAGGGGTGCCACATCTCACAGCTTCTCTAAAACCCGTGGGCAATCCCCCTGGCTGTTGGTAATGGTCCTTGAGCGTTTCCCTGTAAAAGAAACACTCCCAGCTGTGGGATTTATCATGGAATTAAGGGCTGGGCTTTGCTGGATGGCCTGGGGTGAGCCAGGCTGGGAGAGCTGGGTGTGTTCACCGGGAGAAGAGAAAGCTCCAGAGACCTCAGATCCCCTTCCAGTGCCTGAGGAGGATCCAAGAGAGTTGGAGAGGGGATTTTCACAAGCACTCTCTTAACTTCTGCACCCTGGTGCTGTGACAGACAGCCATGGCACGGAACAGCAGCCAAAGAGCTCCCAGCCTTCCTCCCCTGCTCCTCTCCCAGCCCTGCTGCCCAGAGCAGCTCCTGAGTGCTCATTTTACACATCCCTCCCCTGGGAGTGCTCCCTAGACAGGAATCCTAGAGCAGCAAACACCCCCCAAGCCTCTGTGAGCTTTGCCCCGTGGGCCGGACAAAATCCATCCCTGGTCCCCGATCTGAGGAGCATCCTCGGACTGAGGGGGAAGCAAAGCACCAGTTGTTTTCTTTTGCTGTTATTGAAGATTAAAACAAAGCCAGGAGCACGGCAGAGGCTCCCCAGTGTCAGCAGGGAAACGGGAAAGGGTGGAAGCAGCATCATTAGCAGAACAAGGTACCACACGCCGGCTCCCACCTCCCAAGCCGGTGACCCAGCCCGGAAAGCCTCTCTCGCTCCCTCCATCGCCTCCAGGAGGAGCCTGCAGGAGTTTCAGCTCCATCCCGGAGCTGCAGGGGCCTCACCAGACCAGCATCCAGCACAATCACATCACCTCTCTGCTGCAACACCCCAGCAAAGCAAATCCCTTTCGTCAGGCAAACCAACGTGGCAAATGTTTCTGCCGGGGTAAATCAGTGTGACTTTAGGCGCCAGAGGAATCACAGGGTTACACTGAACTGGTGACAAAGCTTGTCCCAAACTCATTTGTCTCTTTAGAGCACCAGCCTCACACAGCAAATCTTGCTACAGCTCCTACAGAGCAAACCAGGGCTCCTCATCCATGTCTTTTTTCCAATGGGTTACTCACCACATCCCGACACTTCCAGACAGCCAAAACTCCTAAACCACCTTCTAAAGGTTCAGCCTTAAACCCTAAAAACCTCAGCTGAACTTCCAGATCCATTGAGAATTATTTCAGCTGCCTCTTGGGGCAAGGCAGAAGATTGTTCTGCAATCCCTTGGAGAAATGTTGCTCCTGAAACCTGGATACCATCTGCACTCACATCATCACTCAAGGACAGCTGGAGCACTGAATACTTGAAAACCCTCTTTTTTTTTTTTTCCCTCCCCCTATTTTAAACATTTGATTTAATGCTTTGTATTCATAGAAGTATAATTTAATATTCCAGCCCTTCTTTCAGGTATCCTGTAAGATGCAGGAGCTGGCAGACAGCAGAGGTTTCCCGACCCTCTCCACACCACTCACTGTTTCAAAAACCCTCCGTGGCATCTCTTACTCTTCTCCTCAGTTAATTAAACATCCCTGATTTGTTTAACCCTGTAAAGGCCTTTCCAAGCTCCTCATCCTTCCTCTCTCTCTTTGCAGGCCCTGCACCAGGCATGCTTCCACCTGGCTTGAGGGCGGGAATGTTCCCCAAGGTGACAGAGCTCCTGTCAAGTTGTAGGACATCACTCAGATGCCCTAGGGTTGCTCTCCAATCCTAAAGCAGTCAAACACCTCCTGGGATGGGAGGTGGGGAATTACCATCTCCTCTACATCCTCTGCCAGAGATAGCAAATATCCCAGTTTCTCCCATTTTGGGTCTCTCTAGGATGGTGTTTAGTGCAGCCCTACAGCTGAAATTGAAAATATTACCTCTGGCAGGGCAACAGCACAGCACCAGTGCACTTGGCAGCATCCATGAGGTCCTGGAATTCCTGGCACATGGAGACATTCAGGGACTTCAGTTTCAGAAAACCAAAAAGGTTTTGGCAACCCTTCAGGATTGCCAAATGAAGAGTAATCGGATTAGTCTTGATCAGAAGTATTTTGCCATGCAGCATCCCTACAGCTAGGGAGAATATTTCCCACTTCTGCACTAATTTGATCAGGTTTTCCACTCAGAAGACAAACAATTTTTTAAGGAACAAAATGAAACCAAAAGAAAAACCATTCTGCTTTCCTCACAAATCCTCTTTTCCCTTTTTTCTGGTGGGGAGATGGAAAATTATACGAGAGCTGGGAGGGAAAAGTATTATTTAGGATAACAATTACTCCTCATGAAAAACTGGAAAAAAATAGTACAACTGAACCCAAAAGAGCTGAATTTCCATGCCTTTCCTGGGCTCACCTCCTCCTCTAAGCCTCCTGCCCTGCAGTGATCTGGATATTTGGGCTTTCCCACATCGCCACGATTTAAGGGCTTAAACCCGAATTTTGGATTTAAACCTGAAGGGCAGAGGTTGCAGACAGAGGAACAGGAGGGAAGAGGGAATTGGATCCCTCCAAAGGCAGCTCCTGGCTCATGGAAACTGGGATGGCTGAGAGCCTCTGGCAGCTCATTGCTGCACGGCAGATGAGCTCTGGTGGTCTCCATCCAGGGACAGACAAACTTCCAACTTGGAGACCCTCCATTCCCGAGCTTGCTGTGGGCAGGGAGAACACCCAGGGATGGGACACTCGGAGATGGGACTCAAGCACATCCCTGGGGAAAGGCAAGAGGTGGCCAGGGCTATTCCGGCACTGCACAGTAGCCCACAGCACGAAGAAGACGATCCCTGGATGAGATCCAGATGTTCCTGCTGGTTTTCTCTAAAGCTTCCCAAGAAGGAGACCACACAAAAGAAATTAAGAATGGAGTCCAAGCCCAAGCAGGATCTAATCAGTCCTATTAAATTCTGGTGCAGTATCCAACTGGCCTTCATCCCAAGATGGGATGTGCAACTCCAGGATATCCATGGGGTTGGCTGGGCTGTCCCTCCTCAGACAAGGTGACACTCCCAGAGTGACACCACTAGCAGATGGAATTCTGCTGCCCAAGGCTCTGGGGCCAAGCCAGTGACAGCTGCTGTATCCATTCCTGGAAAAGCAGAGGGATTTTCCTACCTGTTGCCAATCCCTTTCTTGGGGTTTTCCATAACTCTCCACACATCTTGACATTTTCTTTTTTCCTTCTTTTCCAATTACATGACCCATTACCCACCTGCACCTCCTGATTTGCTGAGGACTGGCTGAGATATCCTGGCTGAAGAGGGAAATAAAGCAATGATCTCCATTGCTGCTACAGGATGATGCAGAACTTCACCAGTTGTTTGTGAAATGCTCTCACTAGCAGGGAAAAAGAGACTGGGAAAAGAGCAAACCCTTGTTGAGGATAATTTCCACCCCATCACCCTCTTGATTTGCTTTTAAATAAACACATGGGGAAGTGGAAGCCTTCAAAGTGTGTCCAGCTCTAAGCTCCCTGCTGGAGTTGGCTCCCAAACTCCTTCCAGCAATGCCAGTGCTGCTGGTCACTCCCACTGCTGATGGGACAGCAGGGTCACTCTGCTGACCACACACATCCCAAATGCAGGAAGGAAGAGCCACCCTGAGGGGCCGGGAGATCTCCCTGTGGGGGGATCTCAGCAAGATGTGGATATTTGAATCAGAGGCCTGAAGATGATCCCTGAGAGATCTGGAAGTCCTCTCAGGTCAGCTCTGCCCATGATAAATTAATTTAGTCAGCACTCCTCAGGTGGTTTCTTTGAGAGTTCATCAGCCCCATTCCTGGCAGGACCATTCCAGTGAGATTTGCCAACCTGACCCAATCCTGCCAGGAATGGTGGCTCTCCATGGCTGCCCCTCAAAGAGATGGGCAGCAGTTCACCTCTGCCCAACCACGTGAGGAGGGGCTTCCCCAGCTTCCATGAGGAATCTGGCTGATCCCCCAGCCATAAAAACCTCTCCTCTCCCCAGCCCGGCCCACGTGTGCGACGCCTCAGAGACCACCCAGCTCGAGCTGCAGAGCATTCAGCCACTGATAAAAACAGCAATTGCCTTAAGTGAGCCCCTGCTCCTTGCCAGGAAGATTAGCAGTGGGAAAAATTCCTCCTTCAGGGAGCTCTGCAGCCAAGGATTGGCCCTCAGGGTTCACGACCCACCAGATTCCCCAGGCACCTTAACAGCCATGGGGGAAACGGGGAAGAATGAGAGGCTGGGGCCTTCCCTGGAATCCTGCCTTTGTCCTCCTCATCCTCCCAGGATCGTTTATCAAAGCTGTACCAACGGGAGCACCTTCCCTCCCTCCAGTCCACTTGTTCTTAGAAACAAACCAGGATGTTGGAGAAGGAGGAAGGATCACCTCATTTGCTTGTCCATCAGGTTCCCACCAAGGACCCCCAAAGGATGCAGGTGGATAACGAAGAGCCACGAGCCAAAACTATGGATCAGGGAGGAAAATATCCCATGGAGGTGGAAGATGAGCACCTTGAGTACTTTTGCTTTGCTGAAATGCAAAGAAAAGGGAAGAGAAGCTTGAGGCTTGTCCCTACACTACTGCCAAGCATTCAAAATGCCCTGTGGGGCTTGAATGCTGTGTCCATCTTCCAAACCTTCCCAACATTTGCCCTCAGAGTAATCCAGGAATGTCTGTGGTTTCATACCTGTTTTTGCTGGAAAGAGCATTTCAACGTAGGACCAGAGAGAACTTCGTGCATCATGCACAGAATTGGATTTTTCTGGCTGCATTTTACCCTTGGAGTCTAATCAGAGGCTACTCAGACAATTTTATGGAATGAGCAGAACATTGCTGTTGCCTGAAAAAAGATTAGTCACATCAGAATTACAGCAAGAGCTTGCACAACCCCTGGCCTAAGACACAGTAGTTGATGGATGCATCAACTACTAAAACTATTTTTTTATTTTGTTTTCTCCTATTTATAGATATTAAAGTTCCCTTTCCTCATCTCCAGCCAGTTTCTAATCCCTGCTAAGCAGCTGCCTCGACACCTGGTAAAAGAACAATGAAGTGGTGGGACAGGAGAGCAGGCAACAGCAATAAATAATGATTAAAATAATTTCTCTGCACCTCAGACTCTCAGGAACCTGCCAGAAATTCTTCCAAGTGGGTTTGGAACCACACAGGATGACAACTGTGCACAGATAACCATGAGAAAAAAGGCATCAGAACACTTTTGAAATTAATTAACATCTTCAGCCACCACCAAGCCTTCTCCTAAGAGCCCCGGGGCCCAGTTTTCCTGCTTTTGATCAATTTTAACCGCTAGCAAGCACCCCAAATTGCATTGTGCTTGGCTTCCTTTGGATCCCTCTCATGGGATTCGGGGATGGTGCCACCCAGCCAGATGTTTCCAGCACCTTTTGACAAGAAATACATATTTTTCTTTTATTGGACACCCTGGCCAGGGAACCCATGTGGAATGTAAACTCTGTGTGGAGAGATATATATTTTGTCTCTCTCTGTTTATAAACACAGAGAGTCCAGTTCTTCCCCCACCAGGGTTAGAGGAGCCCAGAATTTATCAATGTTGGAGAACATGCTCCTGATTTACACGGCAGGAAGAGGGGAAATGGTTTGCAGGAGAAAACAAAACTTGTATTAGGCAACTCCCATTTGCATATGGATTTGAATACACATGCAGCACAATATTTAGACTCTTTGTAATAAACAGACTTGCATCAACACCCACAAGAGCAAGCCTGAGGGGAAGTCAGGGAAAAATACCTTTGTGTTTCCCTGAGGGAAGCAAGGCTGCTCAGAACTGGAAAATTCCCTTGGCAAAGCCTTCCTTTGGCAGCTGCTCTGCCACCCCTGAGCCAGCCCTCAAATTTTCTCTTGGGGTAACCTGGTCTCATGGGAGTTGTCCCTGCCCATGGCAGGGGGTTGGAATGAAGTGGTCTTCCAACCCAAACCATCCTGGGATCTGTACCTCCAAGTTCCTTTTCCTTGCTGTTTCTCCTGCCTCCCTCCTGGGTCTTGTCCTTCCCCACAGGGCCGGTCCCAAGAGTCAGATTTGCTGGGCTGGGCTTACCTTCTCTGGCCACCCAGCTGCTTTGACACCTTCCAAAATCTCCCTGTGATTCCAACAGAATCAGGCACGTGGCTTCTGGTCATGGGCTTAAAACCAAAGGACATTAATTTTATAATTTGCCCTCACGTAGAAGAGGCACCAAGGATGGTTTGCATCAAGCATCCTTACCAGACCGTCAGAGAAGACACCAATGTTTTGACATCCAGAAGATTATGGCATTTGTAGGGCTGAGCTCTCATAATGATGAATTTTAGGGTTGAGCCCTCACAGTGATGATGAATTTTCTGGCCCCAGTCCTGCTGTTATTGCTGAAATAACACAAGTCCACTGGTAGCAGATGAAAACATTCTCCATATACATTTGTATGTATGTACATTTGTATTTATAAACATGCAAATGCAGAGAGGAGGGGAGAGATAAATATCTGCAGGTCACAAGTGAGCAGTTTTAGGAAGCTTTAGGACATGAGGGAGGATATTTTGTTTAGAGTAGGATTTCCCCCTTTGTCCCTCCAGGATGAGATCTCCAACATCTGTCCCCTGTCTCCTTCCAGTGGAGCCCAAGGCTGCTTTGAGCACAAAACCCTGCACAGAGGGGTCACCCTTTGGCAGGGAATTCACCTCATTTTGGATGGGTGGGAAGCTCTGACTGAGCTCACCCCCTGCCTGATGGGGCTGCAAAGCTCTGCCAGGCTGCTGCTCCTGTGCCACGTTGATTTAAAGGGCTGGGGATGACAACTGGCCAGAGCTAAAGTCCATCAGTGGTGCTGCATCCCCTTCCCTCTTTCCTCACTATTCCACAACTGTATCTGGACATGGGGGGAGAGGCCTCACTCCTTCAGCCCATTGTTTAATATTCCTGTGGAAGGAATCTGGGATCATCAAGCTTAATGAAGCTCAGCATGCTTAGAAAAGCAGAGGAGGGCAGAAAAAGGATAAATACACACACAATAAAGTCCCAGGAGGGGGAGGAAGCACAAAGCAGACACTGCTGGGAGCAGGAGAAGACTAAAACATGGCAATCCCAAGCAACTGAGTGCCAGGAGAGCATCCCTCCAGGAGCAGGCAGGAAAAACCCAAATGTTTCAACAGTGGGTCCCAGGGGAGGGCCTGCAAGGGGTCTCCATGGCCCAGGCCAAGCCTTTTCCCTGCAAAAAGCTCTGCTGCCACACCCCCCACCTCCATCCCTGTGAGTGATTCATCCTGGGACACCAACAGCCTGGAACATCTCAACATCTGGTGCCTTCAGGACAAGCAGGTGGCCCTCAGCCAGGGATTGGGAAAGGTGCCCCAGGAAGGAAAGCTGTGGCAGCTGCACCTCGAGCCCAACCACTCCTTTGGGGGATTTGGATCTGCCAGCAGCAGGGAAAGATTGATATCGACCATCTTCCCTTGCTCTGGAATATTTCTTTGGGGAGGGAGTGCCAAGCCACATGGAAGCACAACCTTCCTGCATGCCAAGGCTTCCTTCAGGCCAGCTCTGAAATCCCTGCTGGGTTTGAGCAGCAATCCCAGCCATGAATCACACAAATTCCTGTCATAAACCTCTGGCAGCCTGACTTACACCCGGGCTTCTGTGGGATGACAAATGCCTGCCATTTTCCCAGGAATAAAGCACAAGAGCCCTCCTTCCTTCCATTCTCCCTTTGAGGGGAGTTTGGGTTTCTCTCACTGTTCCAGACTGGCTGGAAGCAAGAATGGGACAATGATGTGAGGATAAAAACCCCAAACCACAACAGTATATCTATTTATGATATTCCTTTTTTTTTGTTGTTGTTTTTCCTCAGCTGTCTCTTGATTCCAGCCCGAGTCCATTTTCCCCTCTAGCTCCAGAGAACAAGGAATTCACATTGGATGTTCAGTGACACCAGAAGATGAGCTGGACAATCAAGGCAGCTGCTGTCACAATCCAAATTCTGTCTGCAAAGGTTACCCAGCACCTTTGGACAGATCCTCACAAGGGAAAAGCCAGATAAATTATCCCACAGGGTTCCAGGATGCACCATGGGTCCCTGGCACTCAATCTATGCACCAGGTGCAGTCTGAGGGCTGTTCCACTGGGGTTTTTTTGCTCTCCTGAGAGAGCCAGACTAAGGTGAGGGAGCAGGGGTGCAGCTCCCTGCAGTGACCCGGGCTGGGGACAGTGCCAGGCACCCCCCCAGAGGTGGCAGGAGCAAACGTGCTGTGAAAGCCACTGGAAAGCTTCTGCAGGAAGAAGTTTCCCCACTTAAGAAGCATAAAATCAAAATCCTTCCCAGGACAATGTCCCTTTTGTTTAAGGAGGAAAGTAGTCCTGAAAAAGCAGAGTTTTTCTGTTGGAAAACTTGAATAGCCAAGGCCTGGGAGCCTGCTGAACTCACTCTCCACAGCCATCAGGAAGAAGGTGAAGCTGAAATGCTCCATCCAGGAAAGCAAAACAAAACCTATTTGTTCCCTGCCGATTTTCCTGCTCTTTTTTTTTCTTTTTCTTTTTTTTTTTCCCTTCCCTGTTGCTGCAGCCATCCACATGGGGAGCCTTTTCCTCCTCGGCTCCACCTGCCTCCTGTTTGGCCACCCTTTCCCTGCCGACTTGGGTGCTGCACCATCCAGCCCTCTTCGTCTCCCAGACACCTTTTCCCTGGAAAAGCCTCCCAGCAGAGACCACAAGGACAGCAAACCAACCTTTCCCTGTTGAATGAACACAACCTTCCTCACTCCAACCCTCTGACCATGCCAGGAGGGAGGGGAGAAGGGGCAGAACAATGTGATGGATTCCCTCATCCCAAAGAAAAGCACAGCTCCCAGGTACCCAGCTGCTGGAGACATGCTGAGAACCAAGGATGCAAGGCATAAGGATATTTTTCCACGAGGTAAAATGAACTGCACCACCCCAAAAAGGTTAGCTGTAAATAAATAAATCAATAAATGAACAGAATTTCTTTCCAGACCAGTTTGAGGTGCTCCTCTCCCAGTGAAAACAGGGGATGTTGGGGAAGAACCTGCATTTTTGTGGAGCTGAGCACCACACAAACTCCTCACCTGCACATCACAAACACCCCCAAGGCTCAGCCTGCTTCCAGAGCAGGTGGGCTCCCCACTCCTTCATCCCCAAAAACCAGGAGCACAGGAGTGGGTGCCATGGGAAGGGAGGGAGCAGAGCAGGGGCCACCACGAACCCAGGATGATTTTTCCCACCAAAGCTCCCACTTGGCAAATGGACCAGGACTCAGCCTGGGCAATGTTTGTAGATTTGGGACAGCCAAAGGACACACACCCTGGGTCCACCCCCTTGGGAAGGCAGCAGGACTTTTACCAACACCACCAGCAGCAGCAAACTCCAGAGCTGGGCTCCTCATCCGGCCACACGGAGCTGTTTTAACTCAGACACAGCAGGAAAAAAGAAATAAAAGAAATAAAATCATTTGCTGTTTTTGTTGGCTCCCTTTTTTGCCAGGTTAGTGAGTTAAATCAGGGGCTGACAAGTGCTGAAGCCAGCACTAGATAAACAGGGAGAGCAGGATTAGGGCAAGGATGATAAAAAAGGGAAATCTCCACCTCTTTTTCTTTGACATTGCATTGTTATATTGCTTCCAGCTGCCTTCCCCAACCCAAACCCTGGGAGCCAGGATGGCAAGAAACAGCTACCAAAGCCACCAGCCAGGAAATGCTGAGATGAAGAAGGAAAATAATCAGAGCCAAACACAACCTGCCCGAGGATCAAACTCTGGGCTGGGCAGCCTGAGAGCTTGATAAATCCATCCAGAAGAGATAACCCATCCACAAAGCACAGAGGAGCTGTCTGGAACCATTGCCTTTGGCCTCAAGATCCAAATTCCAGCCCCAAACTCTCCTCTGTGGGAGGAAGAAAGCAGCTGGCCAGGAGCAGAGGGTGGAAGGCTCGTCACATTTTTCAGGTTGACCCTCAGGAACAGGACCTGGGAAACCCAAGAATTCCCCTCTTGATCCATCCCCAGGCACCTCCTCAGATGACAGGGAGCTGACACCTGATGGTGATGGAGACAGCCTTGCACAGGCTCCTGGAGCAGAAAGGGAACACAGAATCCAACAGTTATCCCTCTCCTAGGTTCTGGCACCCACATGTGAGACAGATAAGAGTGAAATACATCTTCTCCAGCTCCAGAGGGCTGCAGACAAGAGGCTCTCCTGGGGTGCTGCTTCCCATGGACAGGATTGCTCAGCTGGACTCAAAGCAGCAGCAGTGACATTTGGGGTGGGTGGAACAGGGGAGAGGCAAAAGTGATTGAGGAATAGTGACATAAATTCAAAAATAAAGCAGAAGGAACAAATCCTGGGAGCAGATGGAAGAGATTGTGACTCCTCCCCGACTCCTTCCAGCTTCACTGGCTGCACCCACAGGGGAAGGACAGGCCCACAGCTGCCTCCACTTCACAAAATCCCTTTTCCCTTCTCCAGACCAAGCAACTCCAATATTCCCAGTCTCTAACTGGGTGCCTTGGACCCTTCCACCTGTACCTACCTCCAGCAGGCTCCTCCTCAGAAGCAGCGCTTGGGGGTGTGGGAGCCCCAAAGTTTCATTTATTGGCAGAAGGAACCCTCACCACAGGTTCTCAGGTCTTAAAAAGGTCTTAAAGCACGTTCACATCTCATCTGGGAGAAAAGTGAAGAGCTAAACATCTCTTCCCTTGGTACAGAGATACAGAGTTTATAAAACTGCAATCAGTGCAAGCACAAATTATGTAGAATCAGTCAAGAGTAGGAAATTGCAGTCAGAATTTCTCTTTCTTTTTTCTTTTTCTTTTTTAAATTAAAAAAAAAAAAGCAATTTAAACCCACTGTGGCTGCTGAGCTTTCATAAAAGCTTTCCAAGCCCTAATTTCTGTGTTGTGTGTCACCACAGAAGACACACGAGATGCAGCGAATTCCCCCGAGTTAATTTGAATTATGCCACAAAACAGATGTGTGCTCTGGTGCACGGAGAACCTTTTTTTCCCTCTTCCATTTCCAAACGACTCCTGCCTCATCCCATTAGCTCTTCTTATCCCACTGCATCCCCTGACGTGACATAACGAGTCCTGACACCCTCATACATCATCGGGCAGCAGCTCCACATGGCTTGGGAAGAGCAGGAGCTGTGCTGCAGGTTTGATGGGGAGCTGGGGCTGCTGTCTTAAACGTGGGAAGGGAGAGATGCCCCTTCCTGGGCCAGTATAAGTTTTGTAATCAGGCAGATTGCAGGAATGAAGGTGGAATTGATGGGTGAATCGTATGGAATTTCACCCTCTGGGCTCAGCTCCCAACTCCAGATTGGGATGAAATCATTACAAACTCCCAGCCTGGCCTCCTGTGTTAGGGTGGAAATTCCTCCAGCAAGCCAGGGCTGAGGAGGAATCTGCCACTGCAGGAGGGAAATAAACCCAGGACAGAGCAGAGATAAATGCACAGGATCCTTTGGAGACGCCTCTGCCAACGGTTGAACCCTCCTTATCCTGGGAAAGCAGTGATGTGATCCCCATTTCCTGACTCCCTGCCTGGCTGGCCCTTCTCCTGCCCAGGCCATAGAATCCCAGAAAGGTTTGGCTTGGAGGAATCCTTGAGGCTCATTCCACCCCCTGCCATGGGCAGGAACACCTCCCACCACACCAGGTGGCTCCAAGCCCCATCCTGGAGCACTTCCAGGGATGGACATGGGCTGAGGACACCTCTGCAAGGAGTTTTCCCTTCCCACTCCTGCCATGCACAAACGACCATGGCCATGGAAAAGACACCCTTGGACACAACCTGATGTTGATTTTCCTCAGTTCTTCTCCACTGGAACATGTAAATGCTCCATCTCAGCCCGTGTCTCTCTCCATTCCTGTTGTTGTCACGGCTCAAACTGACCCCAAATACACAATTTGCACACACCCCTCTTGTGGGGCAGCCCACTCAGGGTCACCTTGGATGTCCCCTTTAGGTAAGTTGCTCTGAGAAGAGCTCACTGCAAGGTGAATTTTCCAGATGTGAGTCGCTCTCTGCATCACATACAAGGGAAAGGGAAAAAAAAAATACCCCAATTTTACAGCATTTCTGGAAAAGGAATGCAGGGAATGTGTCATAAACTCCCCCCTACCAAGGAGGGGGTAAAATGAGCCCTGAGTGTTTGAAACACTGGACTTGGGAGAACTGGTGGGAATTTTTTGGTGGGGGGGGGAGCCTCTTTCTCAAATTTTTGCTCCTCCCATTCCTCGATTTCTTTTTATTGTGTTTGAGATGACCAGGGTGTTTTTCCTCTGCCTGCCTCTCCTGCTGTACCCCAGAATGGGTAAGCAAGGAAAATCTTGTGGCTGTGTATTTATTGTCACTGGCTCCAGGATGGCTCCACTCCAGGGAATCCCAGCCCAAGCCACTCCCAAGGGCCACTCTGCAGAGCACCTTTCTGCCTGTCACATGGGAGGTGGGTGTTTGCCCACCTTGGGAAGATCTTTATCCAAAAAAAAAAAAAAAAAAAAAAAAAAAAAAAAAAAAAAAAAAAAAAAAAAAGAGAGAGAGAGAGAAACAAACAAAGCAACCAGCAATTTCTCTTCCCCTCAGTGAAAATATTTTAACGATCCCAGATAAAAGAGCCAAGCCTGACAGGGCACATTACATGTGCTGTTCATGGCTTTGGTTTCTGGGCTGAGTGAAGGAATGCACTTAGAATGCTGTTTCCCCTGTATAAAACCACTGAATTAGCAGTTTCTCCCTGTGCAACATTGCTACGTGCAGGACACTACAGGCTGAGCAAAGACCCGTACAAAATGTTCCTGCAAAGCTGCACAGGGCTCGGTTTTCTCTCCTCAGTCCCCTGAGTCCATCAGTTACTCCATCTGCTGATAGGGACAAGGCTCTGTGGAGGTTTTCCTGTCAAAAACCTCTGCTCTGCAAGATCCAAGTGGAATCAGAGGCCACTGGGCAGCTGAAAACAGTGATCCCAAAGACAGGCTGGAGAAACTCCAAGGCCAGGTTGGGCAGGGCTTGGAACAGTGTGGTCCAGGGAAAGCAGTCCCTGTCCGTGGCAGGGGGTGGAACGAGACAATCTTTAGGTGCCTTCCATCCCAAACCACTCTGGGATTCTGTGACAGATTTGTGTTCAATTTTTGGGGATGATTTCCCTTCAGACTGGCTTTAAAGTGCAGCAGGAACCATCAAGTGTTAACAAGGTGAGGCATTTTGTCCAGATGAGCATTACCAGGATGACCCAAAGCAAGGCTTGCATTAAAAAATGCCTTAATTAAAAAATACAGGTCAGAACCGGTTTAAGCTCCCGACCCCCGGTTATATTCCTTAATTAGAAGGCTTGGACACATCCCTCAGAGTGATGGATGAGCTGTGGCTGCCTCGTGGCACCACACAGAGAGATGGGACATGGCTCCCCAGGCTCAGGCTCACACCAGTTTGCTTCATTCCAATCCTCCTCTCTTTCCTTCTTCCCCGGAAATTAATGGGCTGCAGGCATTCAGGAACGAGGGATCATCCACACAGCTGCCCCCACCAAAACTGCCAGGCACAGTCTGGGGCCCTGTGAACCCCACACCCCAATTCCAGTACCTTTCAGCAGGTGGTTTCAAACCCCTTCTCACCCCAGCACCATCACCATTCCCTGCTGGAGGAGATGAACCATCCCCATGAACATCAGCAGAGTGGTCCTGCTTGAAACATCCACCTGACATTTGGGCAAAAGTGCTTTTCCCCTCAGAAAAACCCCACCCCACCCCACCCCACCC
>VZUI01034813.1:0-15136 GCA_013401135.1 Cettia cetti | reverse complement strand
CTTTCTTTCTTTCTTTCTTTCTTTCTTTCTTTCTTTCTTTCTTTCTTTCTTTCTTTCTTTCTTTCTTTCTTTTTTTCGTTAAATGTTAGGACAAGTTATATTTGATGAGACATATTAGTGATTGTGTTTCTAAATATGTACCCTGTTTCAAACAAAAATGCACTCTTGATTGGGGAAATGTGTTAAACTGACCTACAGAATAAAGGATTAAATACTGACAGGATAGTGTTATCATGAGATCTTTTGGATCATCAAATACCTCTCCTAGGTTGTCTTTCATCTCAAGCAAATTTCTCTTGCCTTGGCAATTAAGGTCTTGCCACTCACCAAACCTTGCATTTAAATGGAAGGAAACTCTTTCATGCTGAGGTGAGGCACATGACAGTCCTGAAGTCCTTTTGCTGCTCTGGTCTCTCTGGAATCCATTTTCCTCTTCAAATACAAACCCTTGACTGAAGCCAGCCATCAAACCAAACCATATTGATGGTATTTACTTGGAAACCTTGTGAATTTGGAGAATTTCACAGCTTTTTATTTTGTACAGAAAGAGAGGTGCTTTTGGACCTCATTTTATACAAGAGGCTCAGGCATCACAGCGAAGTGTAGTGGATTGTGTTGATTCAAACAATTAGCTGATTTGCCATCTTTTATTTCTGTTCTGCAATCTTATTATTCAAACTGGAGAAGTATTCTCCTCTTTTGTCTTCCAGAACAGTCCTCTTCACTGGGGAACTAAACCTTTGAGTCTTCCATTTCCAAAGTAACATGCATTCACCTCTCTGTCATGGCTTTGGGGCACTAGAAGAATAAGGAAACCACAGGAGATGATAAGAAGGGGAACAAAATAGAGGGTGAATATTACTATTGTCAGACCCACCTTGTCTCCCAGAGGTATAATGAGTATATTGAGCTTTGTTTGAGGAGGAACAAAGCCAAATGGAAGGGAATTAAGCCCTGCTTGGATGAGCTGTATTTGTGCTAAGCTGTACCAGAGCCAGGATGATAAAACTGGAAGGGTTGAGGAGAGCAGGGCAGCGAAACCCTGACGAGCCCAGATTTGACAGGTGTTGTTTGCTGAACCACTATTCCACACTGAATCCATTCCCTGAGAAGCAGTGCAGGCTACTCCAGAGGGCCCCAAGCTCATAAATAACCCCTGCCAGAGGTGACCTGGCCTGCACAGAGTTGTCTTGGATATCTGCCGTCACGACTACATTTGTCAACAACTGGGAAGAGCTGCCTGCAGAGCTGACTGTAGCAGGTCCCTGAAGTGTCAAGAATCAGTTCATTACTCTAATTACCAAACTCTGTATCTCTAATTCAGCCAAATATAGGCAGTGCATTTTCCCTTCAACTGTTAGGTATGTCCCCTTCTGCTGGTGCTTTTTA
The DNA here is from genome assembly GCA_013401135.1 of Cettia cetti. NCBI lineage: Eukaryota > Metazoa > Chordata > Aves > Passeriformes > Sylviidae > Cettia > Cettia cetti. The sequence goes on along the minus strand of VZUI01034813.1, from coordinate 13,747 downwards.
GTTTATTGTGACTGTACATTATTTAATCCAGTAAAGCATTTTATTGATATGGCTCATGGGCAAGATAGCAATTAACATGTATTCTTTTGGATTATTAATGATACATCCTGCACAGGCCTCAAAACTTTTCCTGATGGAATCCTGTGTCATGGGCCTATTCCTTATGTGCTTCCTTGCCATCTGCTGATGATAGTATTATTTTCCCCAAATGTACGGTATTCCTGAAAATCTGTTCTGAATATACTGAGGCCCAGATCCCACCAGAGTTTCCATTAATGTGCAAAAGAAAAACGTACCAATAGGGGATCATATGAGAATAAATTATACATAATGGCACCACTGTTCTACCGTCTGTTACAAAAAATATGGAAATGGCTACCTAGAGATCAGCAATTTATGATGGCTCATACTGTTAGAACACCACTGAGCAAGGGTTTGTTGAGCCCACTTTAGTAATAGCCAGGAAGAAGAAAAATAGTTTCATAATGTTATCATCCAAATAGTTATTTGTAATTTACATGTGAATCTGCCTTTACTACACCTTGAAGTATCCAGCTGCTGCACTATCACCTTTAGTAGCAAATTATTTTCATCTTTTTTTGAAATTGGTGCATACACAGAGTTTGTTGTGTGACTTGTCTCAATATCTTGTTGAAGAAGTCCTTTGGGTAGATGTAGGCATTAATTTTCCGACATGGATAAACAAATAACATTCAGCTGTATTTAATACACACAAACGAATTTTTTTTTCTGTGATTTAATTTAAAGGGCTTTATTGGATTTGTTTGGTTTGGGTTTTGCTTGTGGAAAGGACAAATTGACACTATCCTTTATGTAAAGAGCTCAGCAAAACATCTGTTGAGGGTTGTTTCCACCCTCAAAACATTCAGATTTTCATCTGATTTTGTGCCAAATTAAGTGCCAAGTCAGATAAGCAGGGGGTTGACTTCTGAAGTTTATTAATTTATTCATACCATTTTATGTGAGCAGAGGACTTCTTTCAGGAAAATGATAGAACCTGCCTTGATTTTTGTGAACTCAGGACTTAACTCCCGAAGGGTGTGCTTAGTAGAGGGAGCCACAGAGTGCCATGTGAAACCCACTAAGGAGAAATAAAGTAGTGGGGTTGGCTAACCTGAGAAGCAGCTGTGGAAAAGTAAATATAATCCAGTTTCAAGTGTGTGAAGGGCTAAATTAAAATACATATAAGTAAAAAGGAGCTCTGGGAACAAATACAAAAATAGTTAATCTAACAAGGTTTTACTTTTGTTTTAAAGACAAAATCGTGTATTTGCACATCACAGTGAAGATGCTTTTTATTCAGAAAATAGCAATTTTATTTGAAAAGTGCAGTACATGAAAAGTGATCCCCAAAAACCCTTCAGGCAAAATTTCAAATGTTTTGTCGAAACCGTGGTCTATTTGTATTTTGTACTGCCACAGCAGTGCCTCCAGGAAGTGACTGTACAGGTACACAAAGCTGTTCTGCTCCTCTCTCAGGAATCATACATTGTATTTGAGAGGCTGCCATGGTGTAGCATGTAGAGAAGAGGAATCACGGTACTTTGCAAGAAATGGAGTCAGAAATAAGTTCAATCTAAGGGATACCAGGAATTTGAAACCCTTGCAGTGTCTTCCACTTTCTTTTCTGCTTTTCTTAGTTAAAATTGCTGAAATGTTGATCTTTCACCAAAATCTTGATTTCCTACTATGAAATAATAATAATTAGCTGCAACAATAGATAGGTTGTTCCTCACACTGACATGTTCTCTGAAGGACAGAATGTTTTTCTGATAAATTTTATTTCAGTGTCTGCTTGTGTGAAAATACATATCATTATATGAGGGTTTTTTCCATGTGTGAGAGAATAAAATGCATAAAATGTGCTACTTGAGTTTGAAGAGAAGCTTGATTGAGTTTTCAAGGCATTAACAAAGAAGTGAAGAATTTTATTAATTCTAGAATATATTTCTCTCTCACACTTGAGCTATGCTACTAAAGTTCACTGTGACACTGGTGTATAAGTAGTAAAAAATCAGTCATAAAATTTGATATAAAAGAACTTCATGCAATACAGCAGAATATCTAATAAGCAATGCAGTTTTCAGAGATGTGGAATAGATATCTTTAAAATGTCACCATTTCATGGTTTTCTGTAGATATTTTGAGTACTAGCTGTAGAAAGATACTGATTTTTATTTTAATGGTGATCATAGCTAGTAAAAAGACTGCACTATTTTTAAAATTTAAATAAATTTATAGGAAACCTCCCTTAATATTTTGCAAATTTTGAAAAATTTTATTTTAAAAAAGAAAACACCAGCTTACCTACTCATGTGTATATTGAATATTTTATGTCCCATTACTGTGCATCTTCCTGCTTTTTTTTATTCATTCTGCCTAGCCTTCTTTCTCCCAGACACTGGAATACCTTATTTAACTATCTTCTTAAGAAAAACTCAAATAATTTAGCCTTTGTCACAGCAGTTTTGTAATCTGTTAACAGTATTTACACTTTCAAATATTGATATGTGTGTGATACTGAGAGTCTGCCCTGAAGAGATTTGGTGACCATGTACCTTTGATTCATACATGATAATTTTCCTCCTGAGTCTGTACTGGAGGCCCTCACTCTACCTCATTCCTGGGAATTTCATCTTGCTGCACTTTGTAATTATTTGCATGTCAGACACCCACTGGAGCAAGAAGAAAATGTTAGCTTCAGAGAGGGTACCTCTTCTTTTCCCCTTGGCATTATGAGACAATTAACTATGCTGCATGCAAATTATAAGCAATGAAAAATAAATGGAATGGATGCAGCCTTTATGAAAAAGATCAAAAATACTCCTATTTTTGTCTAACATTAATCAGAGTAGAGCACTTAGCCAAGCAAACATTCGAGGTTGTGTGTCAAAGCACAGCTGCAGTGTTTGTCCTGATTATTATTTCTTTGCTAGAAGTCTGTGTAGTTCCCGTATCTGGAACTACACTGAGAGGTACATTTATGGAAGTTGGCATTACAAACAGGATATGGGCAGGTCCGGGATCCTGCCTGGAATGTCCGACTCTGGCTGTGTTATCACTCAAATAGTGATACCTGTTTCCTGGGACGTTGTGTCACACCTGCCCGGAAGAGCAGTGGGTATAAATTTGGGATTACTGGCATTTTGGATGTGTTGCCATCCCCATATGTAGTATATAGTCTTTCACCTATGAGTTGGGTCCAGACCCTGCTAGCCTGTGCAGAGGTAGAGATCCTTTCCCCAAAGCTGGTGAGATTTGGTTCCTCAAAGGGTGCTTTGCTAGGCTTTTGGGCTCAGATGTACAGCAAACCTTAACCTTGAGAAAAGAGAAGAAAAAACACAAGCCTGTGGAGATGAGATTCAGGAGCACTCACCTCTCTATTATCAATCTATAGAGAGGCCTCAGAAGGGCAGTTCTGCTCTGGTAAGGTCAGAGCTGGTGCCTGAGGGACTCAGCTGGCTTCATGAAACGCAGTGAGATAAATACACATCTATGTACTCTGCCAGAGCCAAAGCCCCTTGGTCGGCTTAAGAAACTGCCACAAAACATCATGCTGCATTTTGAGGACAACTTTTTGTCCAGCTGACTCAGAATGAAAACAAAGAAATTAGCCTTTAAGAACCAATCTTTCTTTTCCTTTCTAGTAGCCATGTGTAGGTTAGTAGCAGTTGAAGAACAAGCCCTGCTAAACATTCGTAAGAAGTTTGACAATGCAGTAAATCCCCCTTGAGTATTTCAGCTGGCAAACCCAAATGTGCCCTGGTGTGCAGTGCAAAGGATTGGTTCAGTCCAAGCTTACTCTGCCCATTCAGCTGTTTCTGCAGTGTGCAGGGGCAGTCGTGTCCCAGCCATCTTGAAGCTGGATCAGTAATTGTCTGGCTTCCTCTTGCTAACAGTGTGCTGGATCAGGCATTGCCTGTCCTCTTCCTGCTTGGGTAAAGCATAAAGTCAGCTTAAAACACCCTTATCTGTCTCCAGATAACTTTACAGAAATGCACACTTGGCCTTAGACCTCATACACAGCAAATACATCCTGCTGAGGAAACCCAGTAGAGCCCAGTTTACATTAATGCCTATTAGTCAGCATGACAGTGCTCTTTCTTGGCTTCACAGTTGTTCTACACAGCTGAAGCATATTTACAGCCCATCCCAGCCAGTATTGTGTATCCAAATGGTGTCTTCAGTGGTCAGTATTGCATACGAATATAAAGCACGCATGTGAACGTATTTATCTTAAACAGTGTGTACTTGTCATAATTCTTCTAGGTAATTCTGCAAAAGATCTTTAAGTAAGCATCTTTTTAATATTTTTCTTGCATGAGGAATGCTGGGGGGTTGTCTGTGATTAATCTGCCTCTTTCTGTTTGTGTATTAAAATCCAGGACAAATGATACCGGCCTCCTTGCATTCAAAGACCATTTGCCTGTAACTCAGATTGTGATCACTGACACAAACAGATCAAATTCTGAGGCTGCTTGGAAAATCGGCCCTTTGCGTTGCTATGGCGACAGTGAGTACTAGCTCTTCTCCATTTCCATAGGTACAGAATGTTCCTTTTTTGTTGCTGTTGTTGTTGTTGTCTTTTTTAATGAAAAAAACTATTTTTCTGATAAAAGGTGGCTTTCCAGATGCAGCTTGCAGCTGCTGTCCTGTGCCAATTAACTATAGAGAAGGGGGTTGTGTTTGCAGGGCAGTTCTGGAATGCTGCTTCCTTCAACACGGAGGCCTCCTACCTGCACTTCCCCACGCTCCACGCCGAGGTCAGTGCGGACATCTCCTTCTTCTTCAAAACTACCGCCGTGTCCGGGGTATTCCTGGAAAACCTAGGGATTAAAGACTTCATACGAATTGAAATAAGCTGTAAGTTTCACTGCTCAGAAACCTTGGTGTTTTTACCCAATTTGGCACATACAGAGAACTGGGAAGGATGTATTTTCTGCCATCTTTAGATGGTTGGAGGTGCCTGGAGATGATAAGATGGAGACATAAAGACTCTTTTATTGAGACTTACCCACTTTTCCTGTTAGTTTCTCTGTACAGACTTGATCATTGCACTAAATCTTCTTTTGGCTAGATTTATCTTTCTTAAACAAACAAGAATATGAATTCATTTTTTTCAACATTGATACTTATTTTTTTTCTCCTACTGATTAGATGTACCTATAGGCTGTTTTTGTTGAAAGTTGAAAAATTTAATACAACCATTTTGATGGTTACTTTTATTTCCATATCAGTAACATATCCAGTCTGATGCAGCCCTAGTGTTTCAGAGGAACTCAGGGTGTATGGTACAGCTACGAGGTGAGTTTAGGAAGGACAGGGCACTAATGCAAGATCCATTAGTCACAAGTTGTAATGGATCTTGAATACTTCAAAATCTATTAAGTAAGTGCAGTGTAACTGCTACTCAATGTATAAGGAAAATAGTAGGGAATTTCCTTAGTGAGATTTTGCTTCACTCATGTTCTGATGACTTCAAATATTTATTAGTGACAAAAGAGTACAGTGCCTTTGACATGAAATATGACATGTGCATTCCAAATTCTGTCAAGCTTAGGGAAAACAAACTGAGTACTATGCATTTGATAATATGCTTATAATAACCCCAAAATAAAATTTAATAAAACAGGGCCCCAAGGCCCTTCGATTCATTAAACCAGTGGTAAATGTCTTGGTGGATTATCATAAGGTAATGAGGTGTGATTTACTGTTAATTGCACATCAAGGTCCAATGTGGTTGTACTTCAGAGTAGTGCATTTTATTCTCAGGGATACAGAAGTAAAAACGGCATCAAATATAACAAATACTGTAACCTTAGGGAATTGTTCAGTGAAAGCTTCTGGGTGCATGTTACTTCGGTACTCCTAGAGAAATGAGTTATTTAAGAGTTTGGGAAAAAAATCTTTTTCCCAAACTCTTAGGTTTCTCATCAGTAGTTTGTTTTTGTGCTTCTTCCTGGCAGACAGAATATGCAGCCTAAAGGCCTTGTATCAAGGAAGCTCCATGGAGCAGCTGCTTCAAAAGGAAACAACTTTTTGGCAGATATAGGGGCTCAGAATAGATCTTTGTCTATCCCTACGGAGCATTTCCTATCTTAACTATCTAAGAAGCAGCTTCCAAAACCAGACTTATCCAATTTTTGGGGCTTGAAACAACAAGGCTTTTAGGAGTTTTCAGTCCACAACCTCCTGATTGTGTGATGTGTGGACCTGATTCTTGGTCTTTGTAGTGCATTTAGCATTTTAGGAAAGCGAAAATAATCAGTAGCAAGAATGTTAAAAAGTTCTATCCCCTTCTAGGCTTTGAGCAGAGCAAGGTGGACTCCTTTATGTGGCTTTTGTTTTTCACCTACTGTCCTGTTTCTAGGAGCCTTATTATTTCTAGGTGTGTGTTACATATACAGCTTTAGTTTAGGATCACTTATTAAGTAGTTTCACTCATCTATTTTTTCGTGCATCTTGGGTCAGATTTAAATAAACAAATCCTGGTAGGATTATCTTGTACCACAGGGAGCAAAGTTATGAATTTTGAAAGATCTAGTTGGAAAGATCTTCATACTTTCTCCCATCTCCCATTGTTTGTCCAAACTCTTTTGGGACCATTGTGTGACTTTTGTGCAGCATTTGGCACTTTAACTTCAAAAAGAGAAGTGCCATTTCTAGAGCCCTGTGATTTTTATAGGAAAAAAGATGGGTAGCACAACCAAGCCTAATCACAGCAGAGATCAAACAGTGAGGCTGCAGGCTTAAATTGATCTATAAGCTGCTGTGTAGGAGATGAGAAGTAAATGATCCTGTACTATTTGCTGACATAAAAGTTAATGGACCCTATATTTATGTAAGATTTCTTGATGTCAAAACCGTGATTTAATTCAGACCTTCACTTCCTCTTCACATCTGTTTATCTATTCCAGCCCCCAAGGAGATCACCTTCTCCATAGATGTGGGGAATGGCCCCATAGAAGCCTCTGTGCAGTCTCCCACAGCCCTGAATGACAACCAGTGGCACTACGTGCGGGCAGAGAGGAACCTCAAGCAAACCTCTCTGCAGGTGGACAACCTCCCCAAGAAGGTCCTGGAGGCCCCTGCTGAGGGACACTTCCGTCTGCAGCTCAACAGCCAGTTATTTGTAGGTAGGGATAATCCAAGGATTTCTGCAGATAACAGTATTTGATATAATTGGGTGATGAATGCTCTTATCTCACCATTGAGCTTGCATGTGGTGGCTTGATTTTGCTTTCTCTTCTACTAGTGCATAAGGAAAGTGAAGTAAACCCAAACAACTCTCTTTACACTCAAAGTACAAAGCTTAGTTTAACCATGCTATACCTGATGGTATTTTTAGGGTCAAACTCTTGAAATGTATTTATTGTCGAAGAGTTGATAACTTTTCTTCTTATGCAGCACTGGCTGTTTAAAGTGCTGTAGCATGTTTACCAAAACCCTTATTTGGCTACAGAGTCCATGAAGGAGAGAAGTATCAACACAGCCAATGCAAATGCAGGTGTTTTATCTGAAAGTGATATTTCAAAGAAGAAAAAAGAAAATTAAAAGAGGAAAGAAGAATCTCTGCATGTATTTTGTTTACTTACCTCCCTTACACAAGAAACCTGGATTGGGACTAGTTTGTATTCAGTAATATTATAATGGATTGTGAAGGGAATTCTCTCTGTTCCATATTCAAATGCTGTCTTTCTGTGTAATTTGCACAGTGATGGAGTAGGATGTAACTGTTCTTATGCAGGATCATTCAGGTAACTCCTGATTCCTTCCTTAAAATGGATTTTTCTTTACTTAGCTGAAATGCTGTAGCAAACCTCTATCTGTCAATGCATTTTAAAAAAGTTTACTTCTGTATTCACAGCCTTATATTTAAGTAGCTTTCAGGTTATTCATTGGAGTTTTTTATTGTGTATGTGTGCAGTAATTACTGGGCTCTGAACATAAAGAATTAATCTGTTAATAAATAGATATGGCTGCATCAATGTCAGAAGTCCTTCCCACACAGTTGTTGATTTATACCTAAAATGATCTCTGTTAGACTCAGCTGGAGAGGAGAACTCACAGAAGGGAGGCTTAAGACTGTCACAGTGCAAGGTTTCTGTTTTCTGGTATGAAGCATGCTGCTAATCACTTGTTTTTCAAATAGTACATTGATCCTAAGAACACGTTCTGTGGGAAGCCAGGCCTGGAGGCATCATGCTTGGGCTGCCAGACACCTTAGAAACATCAGAGAAACTTAGCCAACATACTGTTTCCTGTTAGAAAATTAGAGATTTAGTGACTTAATAGACTTCATGATTTTTGGGCTGTTGTTTTCTGAAGGACTAAATATGATGGGTTTATCATAGATCATCTATCAGATATGGCATAAACATCAACTTCTTACCATCTCACATCTGATAAGCAGTATCTGCCTGTAAGCTTGCTGCTCACCTCGGAAAAATAAACAGGTTACCTGTGTGAATTTCATGGTGGTCTTAAAGTGACATAATTGTTGAATTGTGTCATGAAACTCCATGGAAGTTAAAGACTCACCGGAGCAATGTGCCAGCAGGAGCCCTTGTGAGCAAAGACAAAGCCCTGCACCTGCCACAGAACAGCATCAACATCTTCACAAGCTGAGGATTGAGTGGATGGGGAGCAGCTCTGCCAAAAAGTCCTGTTGGTTTTGCTGGAGAAGTGAATTTGTACCTCATCTGAATGCAGCTATCCTTTAAGGAACAGGTTGGAACAGCTGATTCCAGCAGGGACTTCCAGCTGATTGTGCTCTGACTGTAGTGAGTGTTTACAGAAATCTCTAAGATATAGGTATTTATTTCAGCAAAGAGGTGAAAAGTTCTCACTGTGCAATAAATACATTGCATTCTGTTGTCCATCCACGCTTTTACTGAACCATGAACAAAAGGGACATAAAAACAGATGAGTTTGGGAGTGCTTTTTCAGGCCTTAAATCTGCCATATTGAAGACCAAAATTATCTGTGACTTGCTAAGTTTTCCTGAGAGCTGTCAGAAGAGCTGGAAACCTGGGCAGCCTCCTGATTCTGGCACTGTTTGTCCCCGGGTGCTCCAGGGAAAGGTGGCACAAGTCCAGCAATACACAGATGTGATATAGTTTGTCTCTACTGAAAGTCTCATCTGAATCTCATAATAAAAAGCTGCTGATTTAATAACTTAGCCATGCAGAGAGAGTTTTAACCCATCTGAAAAATAAATGTATAAATGCCATTGTAAAAAGGAAAGAAGCAGCAGCACATAATATTATTCCCTACTCCCCCTATAATCCACAACGTATTTGTCTCTGCAGCATTCTGCATACTGACAGTGATTAAGGGGTTTCCAGCCTTAATGACTGTGTGTGGCAGGCTTTTGAGATAGCTCTGTGTGTCTGTGAAGTGGAAGAGAAAAATGACTTTGCATTCCCACTACACTCAAACAAGCTTGGATTTTAATGCAGTTAGAAAGGAGTTAGAAATCCATTGCTCACTTTCTTTTAGTGGGTCTTGGGTATCTAACTGCTTCTGGCTACATTATAATCCTGTCAGAGCATGGATATCCTTGCACCTGGCCAGATTTTTTCTGTAAATTTGAAGAAAGTAAAGTAGAAGGAGCAAACCCCAACAAATGTGCAAGTTAAGTAACATCAACTGCACCAAACTGTCCAGTAACGAGCCAGTTCAGCAAATTACTTGCTCAAAAGGAGCAAGCAAAAACCATTCCTTTCAATGGACAGTCATTTTCAGCACTCAATATGTGTGACCTAGTTTTGTACAGTGCAGCCCTCTCTGTGGTCCTGGAGTATTTTGTGTCATTTTCTCCTCTTGTGGTGTAGTCTGAGATGAAGTCCTGTCTTACCTACTGGTGAAGACATGAGCATAAGACTCCGTCATGGGGGTGGGAAAGACTGTCCTCACAGACCACTTTGATAGGATTGAACTCAGGCTGGTAACATCAGATAAGCAAAATAAAAGTCCTGAGAAATTAATCTGATGTACAAACCTTTGGTCAAAATTTTCTGTGCTATTTGTTTGGTACATTTAGGAAATTAGCAAAGCTGAGTGTTTAGGTTCCTGGTTTTGTCTTGGGAGGAAGTAAGCAAGGAATGAGTCCTTGAGTGAATCTCCTCTGTGTCTTGTAGACAGTCCAAAGGCAACATAACCCAGAGAAAGTCAACATCTGAGAAACTTTCTCTGAAGAAGGAGTTTATTTACTGCTGTTGGTTTTAAAAGCATTTGTAGACACCTTGGAATATTTTGGAGGCCAAGAGGAGGAATTAATGCCTAACTCTTTGTGTATCCTGTATGCTTTGTAGATCTTTCAGCTTGAGACTAAAAAGTGTGACTTCAAGGTCTTCTGAGGAATGCCAAGTTCTCCTACTCCTGATTATGATTCCTATACTTCTTTGCCCTTTCTTTTCTTTGTATCAGTTACAAAGATGCTCCTTTGTATCAGTTACAAAGTATGCTCCTAATAATTACTTTCAGCCTCTCTAATCCAGTTTCTACTAACAAAATGTCCTTTGGGTTTGTTTTTTTTTTTTTTAACAAATCCCCAACTCATTGCTAGAATGTTAATCATTTAGCCAATTGTGTCACCAAGCTATGCTGTGACAGTGCTCAATTGTGAGCTTCTTGTCCCCTCCTCCCAGACTCTCTCTTCCTTTCCCAAAGGCTCCTCACAAAAATTCAGCTGCATAAACACCTTGCTGAAAACAGCTTGGCTCATTTGACTGTCACCTCCACTCAGCAAAGTACACCCTTAACCTTGTTGTTCATGCTCCTTGGGCTTATCCTAAAATCTCTTTTCCTGAATAAAACATTTAGGTCTTATCCTGTAAAGTCTCTAGTCCACCAGGCTACTGTCAGAGTTGGAAAAATCTGCAAAGCCTAATTTGGGGAAAAGTTTTGTCTGTTTTCAGTTTTTCCTCCACTTTGCAGGAAAGTATATGAAGATTAGGTATAGTCAATTGAAGAAAACTGCCCAAATAAGGAATAGATTTGCTTAATCAATGCTATGTGGGTTTAGGATCATATAGCTGATCTGTGTTAAGCTCTACACTCTCCAGAAAATAGAAGAGGAAAGAGAGAGAAACTTTTCATGGCTTTCCAATGTGCTTTAGAGACCAGTAAGAATATGAGTAGTGCAATAAACATGACATCCACAGAACAGTTAGCAATAGGTTTTACTCATTTTTAATATGTTGCAGCTGGGATTTGTGTGTGTGCAGAGAAGAGGCAAGGAAACTATCAGTCATCCTTGTAATATTTGTGGTGGCCTCCAATGCAAAAGAAAACAGAGTAACCAGTAGCCTTAAAGGGAGAAATCCCATTTTTACTTACGTGGACTTTACTAAAAAATCTGTATGGTATGTTTTGTTTTGGGACAAAATCTCCAAATGAAAGCACTGTGTGTGCAGTGCAGCAAATATAGAAAGCCTGATTCTTGTCCTCAGAGGGCCTTTAAAATAAGTGAGCTAACATTTGCTCACCTGAAAAAAATAGCTGGCTAAAGAAGAAATTGAAAATATTTCTCTGAGAAAGGCGTCATAAAATGAGCATGAAATAAATGAGTCTCATGCATACTGCCTATAGTTCAATTACTTTAATTTACATCCAGTATTTCTGCTATTAGTGTTCCAGAAAGAAAAGTATGACAAAATGGTGAAGTAGAACACCAGGTCTTTTCAGACTGTTGCTGCAATCTCTTCAGTTTGCAGAAGTCTTGCTTTAATTAATTTATAGAAAAACACAAATGCTCTTCTGCTAGGGCTTATCAAGTGATGTAATCTCTTAAGTCATACACTATGAAAGAGAGACAACTTCTACAGAAGAATAATAACTTCTTTCATACCACTTTTGCAGGAGAATCACCAATAAAGCTAGCTTTTAAGAGTCTGCAAATGCTGATAACTCCTGAACCAGAATTAGATTTCCTAGCAGCAATCAAAATTGCAGCATCTTCAAAAGCAAAACATTGGCAACTGCCAAAAAAAAGAGTGTATGATAAGAAAAATGGTCATATTTTCATAGAGAACCTCAACAATCATCATTATAATCATTCTCAGAGATTATCTCTTATGGAAAAGTGTCTTCACTGTAACACTGTTAGCAGTTTCATTTAACAGATATGAAGCTAGTTAGCTTGTAGAGACTGAACTGCCCTCTTGCATACAAGTCTGGTCTTCAGGAAGAAATGCAATTATGTTTAACCATTGTAATAAATAACACACCTGTGAACTGAACTCGTGTTTCAGGCCCACAACAACCGTTGACATGCAACACATCAGGCTGGGCAGTCATGCATAAATTCAGACTCAAGTCATTTCTCTTCAGCCAGCAGGCTGGTGCTGAACATGATTCATCCCTGCCCTCTGGACTCATCAGCATGTGGAACTCTCCTGCTAATGGGATTAGGATGTTATTCGTACTTGGGCAACAAATAGGAAAAAGCAACAAAACCCCAACATTTTTGTTTTGGTTTTCTCATGCATTTGGTGATATGCAGACATAAGATAAAGGAGCTAATCTTTCTCCCAAATGAATTTGTGGTTTCGATGCCAGACAGGTCAATATATAAGTCAAAAAAAGAGAAGAATGACAAAAATAAAGTGTCATATACAGCTTTCTAGTTCTTTTATAAAAATAAACACCTTTAGTTTCTAGGGCTGTCCATCTGTTGTCTTTTGCCACTGTATGCATTGATATATCATTTTTTTTTTTTAATTTGTAGATTCATGTTTGTACCTCAGGATTGAACTTCATGGCTTTGTTGACTGTGCAGACTCACCAATGAGTGCATATCCATTTTTCTCTCTTTCTCAGGGGGAACAGCTTCCAGACAGAAGGGCTTTTTGGGCTGTATTCGATCTCTGCATTTAAATGGACAGAAACTTGACCTCGAGGAGAGAGCTAAAATGACACCTGGTGTTAAACCTGGGTGCCCAGGACATTGCAGCAGTTATGGGAACCTGTGCCATAATGGAGGAAAATGTGTAGAAAAATATAATGGTTACTTCTGTGACTGTACCAACTCAGCCTATGAAGGACCTTTCTGCAAGCAAGGTAAGCAGCAAGCTTTGGTCCCAGGACTTCAGTGCTTTGTGCAGTAACTCTGAATTAGAGCACCATTTCACACATGTCAGTCCCACACATTTCAGGATGTTCTGTTATGAGCTGTCCCTTCAGTGTACCTAAATGTTTGTCTTAAGCAGGCTCTAACACCTCCTTATGTTGACTTCTGTTTTGGTCTCAGAAATTAAAATTATGTTAGTTGTACTAATAAAGCAGGCTCTAACACCTCCTTATGTTGACTTCTGTTTTGGTCTCAGAAATTAAAATTATGTTAGTTGTACTAATAAAGCAGGCTCTAACACCTCCTTATGTTGACTTCTGTTTTGGTCTCAGAAATTAAAATTATGTTAGTTGTACTAATAAAGTATCCCACTATGATTCCTGAATTCCATTGCATGTAACTATCCCCAGACATTAGGAAATAGGGCTGGAATTTTTTATAGCAGGTGTTTGACCATGTCTAAACGTTTAGGGTGCTTGGTTTTTAAACACCATCTTACTTTATTCACCTTAACAAATTCTTAAGGCTTTTCTTTACAAAGTTTTAGAGCATTGATGTGACAAAAAGAGGTAGCCTTTTTTTTTTTTTTCTTTTTTTTTTTTTTTTTTTTTTTTTTTTTTTTTTTTTTTTTTTTTTTTTTTTTTTTTTTTT
>VZUI01034811.1:0-62324 GCA_013401135.1 Cettia cetti | reverse complement strand
TTTTTTTTTTTTTTTTTTTTTTTTTTTTTTTTTTTTTTTTTTTTTTTTTTTTTTTTTTTTTTTTTTTTTTTTTTAAACTGAAGCCTCACCTCTGTCACAACACTCCTGAGGCATCATTTTTTTTTAGGTAACTCTTGACCTGTCAAAAAAAGAGATGGAAAAGGAGCAGACCTTTCCCCAAATAGGGTGTAGCTCACTGAAAAGTCATAGCTGAAAAAAAAATGGAAATGCCAGTAAAAAAATAGGAAAATGAATATTTTCATCTTTTTAAAAAGTATTTTTTTAACCTGTTATTTTGAAAAGGTGCTTAAAATCAACCAAAGGCTCTTCCTTCCAGCTGCAAAGGTGTCGTCCTAAATTAAAGCTCCCATGAAAATTCAAGCTGCCTTGTCCTCATCGGGGTTTTAAATTGAATTAGTCAACTGAATTAGGAATGCTCTTTGCTTTTCTGTGTTTGGTAGTGGCTGATAAGCCTGCAGCCACAGAGAAGCCTGGGTTTGATCCCAGCTGCTGCATTCCTGTGTGTGGAATTGCTTAACCACGTGCAGGAGAGCCCCTCTGAGCCAGGCCCATATTTCCTCCATAAATGATACTTGTGACAAATACCTGGTGTCATTGATATTCCATTAGTTTCCTTCAGTGAAAGATCAGACAGCTTTAAAAAGCCAATAAATTCCCACAGATTGTCTCTGAAAGGGAGAGAAAAAAGATTCCTTGGCAGGCCACACACCATTAAGCCCCAGCAGTGAGCAGTGTTTTATGGCTAGCAGGGCTGAGGTCACTACTTTTGGATGGGTGCAATTAAGATTCACTGAAGCTACCAAAACCCCACTATTCTTCAGGTGCTGGGGCAAAGACACCTTGTTCAGACAGCAGCAGCCTCAGCTTGGAGGAGGGATGTTCTGCACTGCTGCAACTCCAGGCTGTTCTGGCCCTGGGAGCACCTCCCGGTAATCAGAGGTACAAACCAGCACAGATCCCATTAAAAAAAAAAAAAATCTTTATGAAGATCCAGGGAAATGTCTTTGAAGCCAGAGGTTTTGCCTGCCTTGCAGACTAGAGACCATTTTTAAAAGGGGTTTTGGAGTGTTGTTAAAGCTCTGCAGGTGTCAATGTGCCCACCTTGTGGTCTCCACATCTCTGTCACTCCAGAAAATGTCTCAAAGCCACGTGGCTTTCTTTTTTTGTATGCAGACAATCCCTATGTACAGTATGAAACAGCAGCAGCTTTCTCATTGCCCAGCAAGCTCAGGAAATCTGGATATTGTCAGGTTTTGGGTGCCATTTCCTGACATTTGGGTGTCCTTCCATCCATCTGTCTGCTGAAATTATTTCCCCAGATCTTGCTCTAGCT
This sequence comes from Cettia cetti, assembly GCA_013401135.1. Lineage (NCBI taxonomy): Eukaryota > Metazoa > Chordata > Aves > Passeriformes > Sylviidae > Cettia > Cettia cetti. The sequence continues at coordinate 60,970 of VZUI01034811.1, read as the reverse complement.
GCAATCCTTTGGCAAGTCCTTTGTTCCTACTATTCTGCTTATGCCTGAAAAATTATGTTATTTGCGCCCAAAAATACCTTTTAGACATTTGTACCCAGATTTTGAATTTCAAGAGCCATTGATTAGGCTTTTGGGGAGCTTTTTGATTTTTAATTTTTTAAAAATATATTATTTTCTACAGGTAAACCAAATCTTTTTAGCTAAATACCAGAATAAATGAATATGCAGATTTTTTTTTTTCTCCAAACGAATGCTTTGATGAATGACTCATTCCCTTTGTTACAGGAGAATTGTTGGAGCTCTGGTGTTTTCAGGCTCTGAGCAAGGCAAGGTTGGGAGGAGGAGTTATTGTCTTTTATTAGACTAGATGATATAGTTGGAAAAAAAAAAATCAGGCAGGATTTCAGGCATGTGATCCTTTCCTTCAGGTTTGGAGCTGCTTTTGCTGCCTTCAAGCTGGCTGCAAGTTAAAAACAATCGTTGCAATATTTGACTGGGTTGAGCCAAAGTCAGTGCAGCTGTCCTCAGCATTTCCTCCTGACCTGGGAAAAGAGTTCTGTGCCAGCTTCACCTCATGCTAAAGCTCTTTATCATTTCACCCATTAAATGATAGCAGCCCCTTTGAACATGTTTACCCACATGTCTGTTTGGCTTCCAGTTGCTCTCTTATAACCTGATAAATAAAATCAATTGGAGATAATGTCTGGCATTTCAGCCTTCTTCCTCCCAACGTTTGGATGGAAACCCAACCTTCAGGTAATTCCAGTCCCATACATCATTTGCACAGGAGGAAAAGGAGGGAGAGGAAGATGCTGTAAAACTTCTCCCTGAAATAATTTGGGAAGTGGAAAAAAAATCCCCAAGTTGACAAACCCCTGAGTAAACCTACTGGGGAGTCTCTCTCTCTCAGAGCAGATCCTGGGGCTGGAAAACTTTTCCATCTGGGGAAGGAACAGCAGGATGAGGAGAAACCCTGAGGTTGGGGCTGGGGTAGGCTGTGGCAGGGCGAGTGGCAGCCAAGTGTTTTGCACATCCCTGGCTGCCAGGAGGAAAACTTCCAGCCCCCATCGTGGTACCCCACTAGCACAAGGCCGTGGGTGATGCTGCCCCCAGGCAAGGAGCTGCCTGATGGATTTTGGGGGAGATAACCAAGCAGAGCCCCCAAACCCTTAGGGTTTGCACAGGCACTGGTGTTTTCAGAGGAGGTGTCTGCTCTGCCTGTTTGTTCCAGCCTGGCTGGGTGTGGGAATGCTTTCCTCCCCCTCTCCCGCTGCATCTGACTCAGAAAATGTTTGAAAATCCCAGGTTTCTGCTGTCTCCTGCCTCTCCCGCTCTGGGGAACAGGAGGCTGAAGGAGAAGCAAACAAAGGCGTCCTTATGCTCTGGAGAGCTGATGGGTCATGAAGCAGCAACTCCTCCTCTTCTCCTGCTGCCCTCCCGGGAATCTGGCCTCCCCATTGTCTGCAGCAGTTGCAGGCACGTTAAAGCCTCCTTGGTGTGGCTGTCACATCCCAGCCGGGGCTGGGGCTCAGAGAGGGCTGCTTTTATCAACTATCCCAGCTGGGAACACGTCTGAGCCCTCTGCTGTGCCTGTGCTCTGTGCCTTCCCTGCTGGGCTTGGATGGGTGAAGAGGTTGCAAAGCCAGGGAAAAAGGCACTGCAGGCATCTCCTAACCCTGCTCATCTGCACTTGTGGGCTCACTCCTGTCTTAAAATCATCTTGCAAGTTTGTTGGAGGCAGAGTTTCCCTTTTTTTTTAGTGTTTGTGTAGCAATGAGCTCTGCAGGGCCATGCTCCATGTGCAGGAAGCATCATTTTAGTGAAACAGTGCCACTGTACAGCTGTGGGTCCAAGGGACAGAGGATAGCAGGTGGTTTATCTCCAAAATCCATTGCAAAAGCAGGGACCAGATCTGACCTTATCACAGCTCCTCATGAGGAGAAGAGGAGGAGCAGGCACTGGTCTCCTCTCTGACCAGTGACAGCACCTGAGGGAATGTCAGGGGAGCTTTAGGTTGGATATTAGGAACATGTTCTTCCCCCAGAGGGTGGTGGGCACTGAGCAGGCTTCCCAGGGAAATGATCACAGCACCAAACCTGAGGAGACTTGTTTTAAATAAAGGGAAGGACACCTGAGGTTCTACACAAGGCAGAGCAAATCTGGGACTCTTTTTCTCTACCTCTCAGGACTTCTATCTGCAAGCAGGGATACACCCCTTGCTATTTTGCCTTATTTTTATTTCAAATAGTGGCTCAGATGCATGAAGAACTGCATCAAGCTCCTGCTGCAGCACTGGGTTGTCATAAGAACACAGGGAAAAAAAATCACAGGCTCTAGGTAGAGTCCCTGTGCATGTTCAGGTTGGCACTTGGGAGAGATGAGGAGAAGCATTTCCAAGAGATCTGCTGGGGAGGTTTTTGAAAACATTTTCAAGCCCATGACCTTGTCACTAGAGCTTCCAAACCCTGTGATGGCCAACAAACCTTCATCCCTGCTCAGTGTCCTCATCTTCTTTATATAAACTCAAGCCCCAGGCCAGGGCAGCTGGCCAAGCAAACACAAATTCCTTCCTTGCCTGCTTCCACCCTGCGCTCTGCTCAGTGCACGGGCCCGACATGGGGCCTTGGAGAGAAAGGTCAGGACCATTTGGTGTCCTCTTACTTTGGCTACTGAAAGGGTGTCTCTGGCTGTGCAGCCTTCTAAAAATAAGCCAGGCTTGCAGAGAGGTTTTGCTCTCCACCACACACAGGAATAAAAGGATAGGAGAGGCAGGAAAGGCGTCGGAGGTGTCCAAAAGCGCTGCCACGCTGCTCCCCTCCAAACCACACATATGCTTCCTCCTCTGTGTGAGCATCCTGCATGCTGAGAGGGGCAGAGAGGGAAGCAGAGGCCTCAGAAAGCCTCTCTTGCCACTGACATGGAATGCAGCTGCTGGAGGGGCCACAAAGGGACTCCTGCCCTGGTGAGCAGGCTGCCAGCTGGGCTGGAGACATGGGCACGAGGCCTGTGAGTGGGCAGGGTGCCACCACGGCTGCAGTGGGGACACTGAGCAGTGCCAGCAGGCTGAGAGGGGCTTTGAGTGGCCATGGTTTGGGGGAGACCTGGGAGAGAGCCATGGGCTGGTCAGAGCAGTAACAGCTCCTGCCCAGGGGAGCTGCAGGGTGGGGATAGATATGGGATGTAATCCTTTGGAAACAGGGCAGCCCCTGGGACAGGTCACCAAGGGAGACTTTAGGGCTTTAACTCCTTCAGGACTTTGAGGTGTCCAACAGAGCAGGTTGCACTCTGGGGCCATAGCACTGATATTCCAGCTCCTGGAGAGGATCTCCCTCCACCAGATCTGGGCAGTACATACCAGTTCACTTCAGTGTTCATCTTCATCACTTTTTTTTTTTTTTTTCCTTTGGCTTACCATGCAAATACTTCCTGTGACAGCACTCCTGTGATTTTGAATGCTGAATCCAGCTTGATGTTCTATGAAAGGCATTTCTCACTTGACTTTTCCCAGGCAATCCTGCCTCGACCAATTAATTGCTCATCTAAGCAAGCCCACAAAGTGTGACAAAGTCAGCAAGAGACAGTGGAAAAATGTGCCAGAAAACCATGGATTTACCTGGCTTTCAAAATCAGGAGAGTGTTTCCATCCTGTTGTTGGTGAGCTTGGATATTTTCCTCTTGAATGCTGCGTGTGTGTCCCCTGGGCAGAAGGAGGAGGATTTCAACCCAAAGGAGTGTGAAGAAGGTCAGAGGAATGGAGAGCTAACCCTAGGAGAAGGAACTAAATCCTCCTGGTGTTGTAGATGGATTTTAGTCATTACATGAGCAGTATTATATTTTATGGCTGCCTAAAACAGCTGATTGTGGGATTTGAGAAATCACTGGCCATATATTCTACACTGTAATCAGGAATTAATCTGGCCAACTGCCCACAGCTCTGTGATTGCATCTCTCCAAAGAGCCTTATAGTATTCCTTGAGGTCTGGGTGGATGGCAAACACTGGGAGCAGTCATCAGTCTCTGACAAAGCAGAGCAAGAGATGGTGACAATAAATAAAGTGGAGGTCAATCCAATTTCCTGTGATGGGCCATTTGTGAGAGGGAAGGGGTTTGTCTGTGTGAGAACCACCTGACATTGTCCAGGCAACCATCCTGTTAACCATCCCCTGCTTCAACAGGTAAGGGTGTAAACGTGCCTATCCAAGCCCAGCTGGGATTTTACATCCTCAATGCAAGTCCAGCTCAGGAGCTGTGGAAGTGGATGTCAGGAAAGCAGAGTGTTGGCCCTCTGGATGCGTGTGAGCCAAAACCTGGGGAAAACCTGTTTATGGGAGAGGAAACAAAGAGCTCTTCACTCAGTTCCTTCTGGGTAGCTGCTGTGCTGTGGGTCAAAGCTGTGGCAGTGACAGGACAGCAGCACAGGCAGCACTGGTGCTTTCACTGGAGGACAATTCATCCAGCCTGGCTGAGCTGAAGGATAATGAAAAATAAAAGTCTTAGTGATAACCTGGGAAGGCTGCTGTTTCCCCAGGAAAACAAAAGATTTCTCTAAAAACCTTGTCCCCCTGTTTTTGACACAAATCACCAGTAAAGGCACCGTGCTGGGCTGCGATTGCAGCTCTCATCCCAGCTCTGAGCTTGGGCCACTCGTTCTGCCTTTCACTGTCTCCTCTCTGTAAGATGGGGAGATTCATTAATGGATTTAAGCTGAAAGGGGGTAGATTTAAACTGGATTGGAGAGAGAAATTCTTCCCTGTGAGGGTGGTGGGGCACTGGAACACACTGCTCAGGGATGTTGTTGAATCCCCATCTCTGGAGGTGTCCAGGCTGGATGGGGCTTGGAACAACCTGGGATAATGGAAGGTGTCCCTGCCCCTGGCAGGGGATGGAGCTGGATGATCTTTAAGGTTCCTCTCAAACCTTTCCATGACTCTGTGATTCTATGAATCATATTACAAAACATTGCAGGGCTCTTCAACAAGCATTTGACAACCACAGAGTGATCTTGTTAAATGTGAGTGTTGTGTTGACTTGGATGATGTCCTAACCAACATTCATCTCCCAAACAAAACTGAGGTGAGCCAGCCACTCTTCAGGCTACAAACAGTAGCTGTGGTGGGCAGGAAGTAATGCAGGTAACACTTCCAATTCACAGCTCAGCCATCACTTAGAAAACACCTTTGGTCACAACCAAACAAAGCTCCCAAAAGCTGATTTGATTCTTCTTTGCTCCTCAGCCCCTACGTGCTGCTGGAACCCCGTTGGAGTTGAGCTCTGCAGAGAGGGGGGAAAGGCAGCCAAGGGAAGCAGTACAAAATCTGCCTCTGGAGCTGTAGGGACTTTCACACACGTATAGAAACTTATTAATAATCAACAGAGTCATCTGGAACATTCCTACATGCCGGGTAGGGGTTAGTGCTTCCAAGTCAGGGAAATCTAGCGGATGGGGAAAAAGGGACTGCGAGGATAAAGGGGAATGTTGGAATAGGGCTGCACCCAGAGGCTTGAATCTCTGGAGGAGGGGAAGGGGAATTGCCTGCCCCCGATCCAGGAGAGCCAGCCCAGAGATCAGAGCCAACAAAGGCTGTTATTGCTGGCAAGAGCAATGAAATTAAAGAGATGTTTCACTATCCATCATCAGGTGTGTCAGTTTTCAACACTTAACGGCTGCAAGTTAAAGCCTTTCTCGGCTGCATTTCCAGTCATTGGCTTTTAATTTCGGGCACAAAGGAGGGAATTACATTAGAAGTACTGCAGGTGAGATTTCCTCCCTCCTGCCACACATTTCCCAGGCAATGCATCAGTAATGAGACTTCATGGGCAGCGTCTTCCTTGCCAAAGCAGAAAAACGAATTCAGTTCTTTACCTGATTGCTTGTCCAAAATCACTCTGGGATAATGAGATAGAGACTAGCTAGTTCTTTCCTCTGGTATGTGACAGCCAAATGCCACACACCAGATCACATCACCACCCCTCCTTGCAGAGCTGGCGTTGTCTGAGGGGCAGGGCACCGTGCTGAGATCTCACCAGGGCTCTGTGGTTTGTGCTCAGCCTCTCCAGGTGTGGTCCCAGGCTTTCCTTCGGCATGCCAGGCTGAGGGACACGTCCATGGGGCACATGTCAGCTCAGCTCAGCACAAGCTGAAGAAACCCTGCTGCAGCCTTTGCCACAGGTTCAGCCCCCGAGTGAAGAACTGAACAGAACCACACAGAGGGTGAGAGCAGCAGCACATGGAGCATGGGAGGACTGAAGAAAAGAGCCCCTTCACTTTCACAGCCACATGAATGCGTGCCAGAGAGAGATACAGGCTCCTTTTTGGCATTTGTCAGACAACAGCAGTTTTTCAAGGCAGCATCGTATGGATTTTCCTTTTATAACCATCTCTCTCGTGGAAATCCCCATTGGTCCCTGCTATTCCAGCAGAGGAGAGTGTCTAATTCAGCTCATTTTCCCCCAGGAAGATCCAGCTGATTGTGCAATAGCAATGTGTACCAGCACGTTAATGGTGCTTGGCACCTTCCTGGGCTGCACGGGAGGCAGGGGATATTGCTGTCATTATGGAATTAGTCATGCTGGAAACACCGCGGGGTTTGTTTAATCCAAGGAGAAAAGAAAAAGAATTGGTGGGGTGGGGTGAACAGAGGCAACAACGGCAGCTCTCTGAGGCAGACAGAGAGGGAGCCAGGGCAGGAGCTGGCACCTCTGCCAGTGAGGGGGTGTCCCAGCAGCTCCCCGTGTTCCGTGTGCCTGGGGGTGTCCCTGGGTTTCAGCCAGCTGCAGTTTGGGGATTTTTCACCCTGCAGGACCCCAGGAGATGTCTGGCTGGATTTGAGCAGGTTTAAAGCAGTCAGGTCACTGCAGACCCCCATGGGAGGAGTGGTCTGGAGGGAAGGACCCTGCCTTGCCTTTGCTGGCCGAGGGGACACACACAGGTTTCTGGTCACACACTGGGGATGCCCTTCTGGTGATGAGGAGAGGAGGGTCCTGGCCAGTGCTCCCTGCTCTGCTGCTCTCCAGCTTCCATTGCAGCCCTGCTCCACAGTCTGGCATCCCCTCTGCCTCCCCAGGCCTTTCTGGGCTCAGGCACCATTGTCACACACCTGCCCTCACATCCTCCCCTCTGGAAATAAGGGCACAGCCTGAGGTGATCAGCCCAGTGACCTGAGCCTGGGCCCTGGCTCCTGACCCCCTCCTGGCCCAAAGAAGAGCAGTGCTGGCTGCAGGTGCCCCATGAGATGCACCCAGCTCCTTCTGACCATGCAGGTGAGCTTGCAGCACTCTTGCCCTGCTGGCTCTTCATCTCACCTGGGCTTCAGGCACCTCTGCTTCACAGCTGCAGTGTGTGCCAGCCCTCCCCACGCCAGGGGCTGTGTGCTCAGTGCCAAGGCACAGCTGGGATCGTGCCAGCTGGAGATTGTTTGCCTCCAATCTCCTCCTCCCAAGCCAAGATTTAATGGTTTTGCAGCAAACTCAGTGGCTGCTTGTCCCCCACCTGTGTCTGCACAAGTGCTGCTTAGATTTCTTGTGCTGTCAAGGGCCTTCAAATGCTGCCAGCTGAGCTGGCCCTCACAGGCTCAGGAGAGGATTGCTCTGGACCAAGTTAGTGCACAGACAGGTCCCTAAAGCTGCTGTGAGACCCTCAGCCCACAGGAAACACTGTGTAATGCCATAGGGAGCCAGGCCAGAAGTCCTGGCCTAAGGAGAAGGGGTGTCTGTTCCTCCCTCAGCCAGCTGCCCACACCATATCCCCTCCCATGAATTTTTCTGCTGGGTGCAAGGTCCTGACAAGGGATGTTTTCTACCAGTTGCTTCTGATGCCACAAGAAGATGTCTGCAGCAGGCCTGGCAGTGTGTGGAGTGTGTCCCACCATCCCATTTTTGGGGGACGTGGAGCAGAGCCCCCACCAGCGGCCTCCCTCCCTCACCCGTGGTGAGATGTGGTGGAGATGTGCTCTCCCTGCTGGGTACTGCTAATTAACATAAGAAACAGAACCAGAGGCTATGAGGCATGGAACCAGAGTGTAATTAGCTACATGGGATTTGCTAAGTGTCTCAGCAGCCCGGACAACAAGCAGGGAAGCTCAGGGCCAGCCTCTGTCAAGGGGCTGCTCTGACAGCAGAGCCCCCTGAGGGCTGCTCAGAGCTGCCCTGGCTCATTCTCTGCCTGCTCCAAGGCTGTGTTGGGATGTGTGCAATGGCCAAGCCCCTGCTCCCCACCCCAGGTTGCCAGCAGCACAGACATCTCTCTTCTCCTGGCTGCAGCTTATTTAATATTTATGCACCCAAGTGCTCAGGGATACCCTAACACTTCGTAGGCTCCAAAGTCCAGAGCTCAGCTGAGCTATTTTGCTGCCTGTGTTTCCTTTTCTTCTTTTTCTCCTTTGCCCTGAGTCTGTTCTCCTGCCTGGGGATGGGAGCACCCAGCTGGTGTTGGGGTGTCTCCTTGTCACCTCCATCTGCTTCTCCCATCCCAGGAGAGGGATGTCCTGGTGGGATTTCATCATCTCCACTCCCATTCCAGGCCATGGAGACCTAGTGTAGGCCAAGAAGAGGGTGCCCAAAAGATGCCAGGTGATTCACACCTCCAGCAGCCCCTGGCCTTGCCCACTGAGCACCCAGTGGCATCCACAGGTGTCCACAGGCAGACCCAGACATGTTATCACACCCATCAGATCTTGGGGACTTTAGGGGCTGTGAGCCCAAGGCAGAAAATATTTTATGCTGCTTCTGGTCTTCATGGTCACCTTGTGATGGGCTGGATTTCAACGTGCCTGGTGGGATCTGTCCTTTAGTGGGATAATAAACTCACCCACTCGAATCTCTAAAGGCTCTGGAAGCCACAGACAAAGGGATCTATCCTCAAGAGGCTAAACCAGAGGCAGTAGGACACCTCCTCCTTTGGATTAGCCAAAAGGGGACAAAAATAGCCTCAATCCCACCGGAAGCCTGAACCTGGGCTGTGATTCATGCCCTGGCTGGCTGCCCACGAGGTTTGCACAGGAATTTGTGAGTGGAGCTGTTGGGTTTCTGGCCCCAGCTACCCTGAGTGCCTGCAGGAAGGATGAACCCTTCCTGAAACATGCCAAGGCTTGGAAAGGAGCATCACGTCACGCCTGGCAGGAGGAACCTGCCCCAAACATAATGCAGCTTCTGTTCAAGGCTCCCTTTTCTATTTTTACATATGTGGAGTGGAGTAAAATGTGCTTTTTTGTTTTGCTTTTAATGAAACCCTGCATGCAATAAAACACAGAGCAAAAGGAATGGAGCCACGCTGGAAAAAGGATGATGGGGAGAGAGAAAACAAGACAGCAACCAAAAATCTGTCACCTGCTGATGATGTTAGAAGAGGTGTTTGGTCCTGTTGCTGCTCTGTGTGTGCTCTCCTGCTTTCAGCCTGGCTGCCTTTGCCTGTCCTCCAGGAAAAAGGAGTCAAAATGACTCATGGAGTGATGCTGACCCATTGAGCAACACCAGGGGCTTCATGGTGAGGATCAGGGCTGAGTGGGACAAACCCTGTGACAGCTTTGGCACTGAAACAATTCTCTTTCCCAGGGCTTTTTGCACTGATTTTAGGCTTCTTCTTCCCTACCTTAATGGAAGAGAAACAGATCTCTATGGCCAGAGATCAAGAAAGCCCCAAAGAGGGGAAAGAATGATATTTACTTGCTTAATATTTGATAAAATCCAGTTCTGTCTGAGCCCAGGGTGATTTGGTTTAACCACAGTGCATAGGGGAGGTTCTTCACATGGACTTGCAGACAGAGGCTGTGTCTCCTGGGTCATGCTGTTATCTCATGAGTAATCACTCTTGTCCATGCTGGGTAAATGAGAAAAAGTTTGGGATGAGGGAAGGGGCTCCAGGTGCAAGGGAAACCCCAGGGATGGTTTTGAATGACAACTCATTGCCTGCATTGAGATTTGCCCAGAGGGTGAGATGTAAGTGCTCATATCCTTTGCACACAGATTCTTTAATTGTCCACCTCACATCCCCCCAAAATTAATAAAAAAAAAATTTCCTTGGGCAGGAAAGCTTCGTCTTTTCCCATTCCCTGTGCTTGCAGTAAATAAAAGCTGCTCTTGCCTCTCTGATCTCTGGTGTTTCTCAGCCCTGGCCTCACCCCAGGATTCTGCAGCTGAAAGCAAAGAAGGTGGGATGGGTTTTGTTCAGGACAGATGCCACAGGGGAAGAACAGCACATGTGGCTGGGGTAGGAGTCACTTCCCAGCTGGAGGCACAGCACTGGGCCCCTGTGTGGGCTCTCATCTCTCAAACCCTCTTTGCTTCTTCTCTTTTTGGGAAAGAGGAGCTTCCACCTCCCTCTGGAGGGTGAGATCTCACCTGAGGTCACCCAGATGTGGGCAGGACTGTGCCTTGCTATTTTGGTAATTAATGGGCTGCAAATCCAGTCAGTTCTAACCTCAACAAGGTCCATGGGTGTCTGCTCTGCCCTTGGCACTGGGAATTGAGGAGCAGGGACTGCTCAACAGCTACAGCTTCATTTTGCTGAGGATGATGCTGTAGCTCACTGTGTTGGTCTAACACCACGAGAATCCTGGAAGAGCCTTTTAATCTTGGCATTTAAGGGCTTTTGTCTGTGTCTTAAAAGCACATCTGCTGTGTCTGTGTCACCTAACCAAGACCAGGGCTGGAGCCTGGGCTGCTATGATCATCCAAGCCTGATCCCCAGCACGTGTGCTGTCCCAGAACAGTTAATTCCCCTCACAGGAGGTGCCCAGTGTCACTCCCAACGAGCAGGCAGGACACTGCAGCCCTGTTTGGGACAGCAGGAAGGTCAGTCAGGTAAAAATTCTGGGTACACACTCACCTCTACGTGGGAAAACAGCATTGTCCCCAAAGTGGGCCAAGGACATCATCCCCCTGCAGAACTGCCCGGGCTTTGAGAGTAGATGGATGTTTTGGGAACTATGATCCAAGGAGAAAATCCAAAAACAACCTGGAAGCCAACCCAGTGGAGTTCCTTAGTGCCTCTTTGTTCTCCTGAATGCCCAGAAATGCACAGAGAATTTCTCCTCTGGATTAAGCACCAACCTTAAAACTCCTGGCAGGTACCTGGCCACCAAGGCTGGCTTTGTCTCCACAACCCATGTCCTAAATCACTGGTGCTGAGCTCCACTCTCACACCCCCTGTTTCAGCTTTATTTTTTAGTGTAGAAACCCAAACAAGAGCTGGAATAAACAGATTTAGGTCCAGGTAGGGTTGTTGCAACGGGATGGGCAGAGGGTAGGCATCTCAGCTGGGGCACTGTGGGCAAGGGGTTCATCCCACCATCCCCTCCCATTGATGCCTTAAGGTTCAGCTTTCATGTTTTTCAGGTTCTCTGCTGCCCAGGAGTTCAGCCCTGAGCTCACAGCCAGGGTCACTCAGCTCTGCACACAGCACAGACACAAAACAAATCCTTCTCCTGCTGCACACCAAGGACAACTTTCAGGCCCAAAAGCACAAACAAGGGTGGCTGAAGGAAGGAACAAGAAGGATGGGACCTCACAGCCTGGAGCTGTAATTGGACAATTAAACCCCAATATGCAAATGGGCCAAAACTTTTTAAAATGTAAGATCTCGTGACTGGTCAGGCATTTTGTGACCATTCTTAGTACACCTTGGGTGTAGCCCTGGCCAGGCCCTGTCCTGCCCAAGGTGTACTCTGGAGGCTTTTCAATCAATCCCTACTTTATTCTCTGGCTCTGTCCAGTCTGTTTCAGGTCAGCCTTCCCAAGGCATCACCATGGCTGGTTGAGGCTGGGTGAGACCCTGCAACTCACAGGCTGCTGATGGTCACTGCTCATCCCCTAAATCTTCTGTAAGGGAGAATTTTTGAAGAGAATTTGGGGTAAAGTCCTCTTGTCTGTTGTTCCTTCCTCCCATCTCTGGAGAGAGAAAGGATTTTTGGAAGGCAGTGCAACCCCCTTATTGCCTTGCCTGATACATTTCTCCCCACCCTCACTTTGAGGAGGAGTTCAGACAAGTGCCTGCTGCTAAACCCTGGCATGTGGAGGGAGGCACTGGGAATAGGAGAGTGGTGCTTGGAGGGTGCAGTGCCACTCCTCCAGCTCATCCCACTGGGAGACCCCAGCCCCAGAGGCAGGGGTGGGGAGAAGGTGCCCTGAGGAGTGCAGGCACCAGTTCTGGGGGTCTGTTGCCCCAAGATGCTCACAGACTCCCAGGCTCTGCAGCTCATCCCCTCACCTGGGCTCATTCCAAGGGGCTCCATCAGCAGCTCCCCTTCCCAGAGCTGGAAAGGGCAGGGGATTGTTGTTAAGGTTTTTGCTGGAGGTTTGCCTGGTGTGAGCAGTGCCCCACAGCCTCCCTGCAGCCAGGGCTGCCCACCCCCCAGCCCCTGCAGCACCCAGAGGTGAGGAGCCAACAGGTTTGGGGATAAAATGTGGAGATTGTGGATGGATCACTGCCATGACCCACTCGAGGATGGAGGGTCCCTGCAGGAAGGCAGGGCCCTGGCCAGAGAAAGGCAGCACAGCCTCCAGCCTCACTCCTGGAGAAGGTTTGTTCTGCACATCCTCCAGGGCACTGCATGGCCCCCCCTGGGCTCTGACCTCCTTCCTCCCACGGAGCATAGGCCTGGGATATTTGGAAGGCTCCTTCCCCCACTCCTTCCCAAGGGCCCAGGATATGATTCAGCCCATCCCAAAGCAGGGTGGATGATTCACATCCTCCAAGCACCTGTATCTCCTCATCAGCTCCCAGTGAGCCTGGGATGGAAGCTGACATGACCACCTTTGGGTGCTGGGTCAGGCCCTTCATCCTCTGGAAAACTGAGCAGCACCCTGGCCTTGCAGGAATTGAAACTACTGGGATAGAGGGGGATCTTGCAAGGTGCAGCATGTGCTGGAAAACCACCAGTTCTGCTGGATTTGGGGCTGCTCTGTGCTCTGACTGCCTCATCCATTAATCCATGCAGCCTGACAGGACATACCCTGTTTAAATCTGCTACCCAGCTTTAATTTTTCATGTTTCTTATGCTGCAATTTTTTTTTCCCTGAGAAATTATTTAGGCAGATGGCTGAGCTTGATATTAATACACTTATTTCAACATTTGCATAGAGCATCTGGTAGGGGAAAAAAACCCCTAAGTTCTGCAGGTTTAAAAAAAAAATATTTTTTTTCCATCTTCAACTTGAATTCCAAGAATCTCAGAAGACGACCACCCCTTCTAAGAATGCTGACAATTTTCATTTATTATGCCAGTAAGATGGCACTCCAGTGAAATGTCAGTCACTAGCAGATGATTTGGAAGGGGAAAGGGAATGTGTGTTACAGAACTGATCAAATCTAGACAAAAAAAAAGGGAAACTTTGAAAAGCAAGATCCTCAAAGGGTGGCCTAGACGAAGCAGCTGAGAAATTACATTTTTTCTCTTAGAGAAGATCTGACAGTTTGTCTAAATCCCACATACCTCTTTCTTCCCTGGTAGAATAACCTCCTACAATAATTTTAGATTATTAATTTTGGGGCTAGCCACAATAAAAATAAAACCCCATGATGTGGTTCATCACTGCATGTGAAGAAGGAGCCATTCCCTTCTGTCCAAACCCTCTGTGTCCCTATTAAACCCCCAGTGCCAATGCTCTACTTCCACCAAAGGACTGTCCTGATGCTGAGTTATTTTATTTCTCCCTTTTATGACATATGGAGCAAAGTCAAATAGTAAATATCTTTCTGATGTTTTCAGCTGGCCTCCACAGCATGGGGTCTGTCCTGATGAGCTTTAATAACAATGTCTGCCCATCCCTGAGAGCTGTAGGTCAGGCTCAGCTCTCAACTCAGACGTGCATTTGTGTAATTGCCTCTGCAAAAGGCTTTGTCTCTGCTTTAGTACCACATGGGTGTAAGAAGGTGGCTGTTTGTGCCTTCAGTTTTTACTCTGTCTTCCTCATTTTTCCCACTCAAGCAGCACAGAGGGTGCAGCCAGGCAGCCAAGCCCCACTTTTTCACTTGTGATGGAGATTGATCTCAGCAGGTCTCAGCTGAAGTGGAGTCACCCAACCTACAGCCACGTTGATTCTGGGCAATATCTTTGATTTGGAGTCACTCTGGGTTTGGAGCTTCACATTGCAAGGGCAAGAGCAGCTTTTGAGCTGTACCCCTGACAGGTTTTTCCCTTGGTTTGATACATCCCTCTATCCAGTCATTCTGGTCTGGGGTATTACAGCGAGAGGCAGTGTTATAAATCACAGCATATACATGCTTTAATTATTTTGTCAAAATGATTTATAAGCTCTAACTTACTGCAAAGTACCAGGCTGTACCCATGGACCAGCCTTTTCTGGTCCTTACCTGTGTTAACTCTGCTCAGCACCTCTCCCTCCCACATCCCTGCTCAGGGAATGGTGCTCCCCTGAGTTTGGCAGCTCCTTACCTTGGGAACAACTGTGGGAATGGACCTGGCACTGCAGAGATGTTCTGCAGCTCCAGCCAATGTGCCACACGCAGCCCCTGCCACCCCCCCTGCACATTCCCACCCCGGGGTCACTCAGTTTATCCCAGAACAAACTTTTCTGGCAGGGTGTCAGCCCAGCCAGAGTAATAAAGAGTTAGAGCCACGGCTGAGGCAATGCCAAAAATACCTGGCATAGCAGGCTGCATCCCAGAGCACAGGTAAGGGGCTGTGATTTACCTCCCTTGCAGTGAGGGAGGGGAGAGCTGAAGGGATGCTGCTTTTTGAACGTTTTCCCAGTGTTTTTATGCTCTTTAATGACCTGCTTAACCCACGGCTGAAGGGTGTAATTTATGGCTCCGAAATATAACCAGGGGGTTCACGGCCTTCATGCTTTGGCTCCCTCTGCTTTATCACCCGGTTCATTCCTCACAGTTTTGCATGACAGCACAAGGGCTGAGTGCCATGAATGGTATGCAGATAAAAGCAGGGGGGAAAGGCTTTCCCTCAAAGCCCAGTGCCGCTGGAAGAGGGAAAGGGAGGGGGGCACGGAGGGGAATGTGCTGAGGGGGGCTCTGGAGAAGCTGTGAGATGCCTCTGGAGCTGGCAGTGGGAGATATGCAGAGTGGTGATGGAAAGCAAGGGTTGGTGCAGCCCCATGGACACTGAGGGGCAGGAAAATCACTTTGGCACGGGGATGGTGGGGGCAGAGGCAGTGCTGGCCACACAGGGCTTTCCCATTTTCCAGCCTCTGTGCAGGTGCAGGGGTTTGCTCTGGGTTTGCTCTGGGTTTGCTCTGGGTTTGCTCTGGGTTTGCTCTGGCCTCACCTGCTCCAGCCTCAGCCCCTGCAAAGTGAAGAGACCCTGCAGGAAAGCTGAATCCTGTGCAGGGAAAAGTAAGGAGGCATCTTCATCCCTTCCTTCATGGCTGCAGCTTGCAGGAGCAGAGTGAGGATGAGCCCTTCTCCTTGTCCTTTGGTGGGGGAACTCTGCCTTCCCTGCTCTGCTCCTCCCTGCTGAACTTCCTGCAATCCCAGCAATTCCTGTATTTAGAGGAGAGGTAACATGAGGGATTGTTGACATGACAGAGGACTTGTTCCCTCCTGGGATTTCCAGTCAGGAGCAGAGCAGCAAAGCCTTGGGACCAGTTATCTCCCTGCAGACAGACCCAGAGGAGGCTCCTGCTCGTGTCTGGGGGCTGCAGCTGAGGTGCTGCACCTCCTCAGCTTTCCAACCTGCTGGGATCCAGGTTTGTCAGCAGCACTGGGGCCAGAGCTTGGTCACAGCTCTCTGCTCTGAGCTGAAGGATAAGTTTATTCCTGTATTTCTCACCCCAGCTCCACCACAGACGCAATATCACAGCTCTGGAAAACATTGAGTGGTGGATTCTCTTTATGCCCATGGCAAACCCTTGAGGAAGGTCGAGGCCAGGCTGTGGAGAGTCATCCATGCCCAGTCCTCTCCCTGATCTCCATATATCCACTCAGAAAATAAGATCATGCCACTTTGCTTCCCTCACGCTTTTTGTGGGAGTCCACACCCAGAAATGTGCTCCCTTGCTCTGTCCATTTCCATAATTAAAGCAATAAGCAGTGGATATGATTTAAATCAAGCCTGAACTCTTGAAAAGCCACCTGTGGTGTTAAAAGCAAGTCAAAAAGTGTGTTAATAGAAGCGTTAACATTTCAGCCGTGCACAGACAGCCTTAATTACAACATTCCCCATCAAGCAGGGCCTTTCAGTGTCCTTCAGTGAACAGGCAGTGCTGATGGGTTTGGGTCTGAGTGCTGGGCTCAGCAGCAGCATAGGTCAGGAGGGGAGCAATGCCAAGCCGGGCAGGCAGAAAGCATGGGAGGGGTGGTCTGATTTGCCAGTGAGACCCCCTAAATAGAGTATCCCAACCTGGGTCCTAGAGCCACTGCCTACCTGCAGGATAAATGGGATTTAAATGTATCTTTGGCATGTAGAAACCATCCCAGGACAAGAGAGTGGACTAAAGCATCCTTTAGGGCATCAGTACCACCACCCTGGGGAGAAATTCCTGCAGGCTGTTTGCAGGGCCCCAGTGATCCCCTCTGGCACAACCATGCAGCTGGTCCTTGGCTCATAAGGTCGAGTCCAAGTTATTAATTCCATTAATATCCTGACAGGCAGGAATCATGGAAGGTCTGTGAAGGGGCATTCCAGCAGCAAAATGAGCCCAGGACCCTCTGCCATCAGTCACTGCTGTCCCAGGGCTGGTGCTTTGGGATACTTGGGAACAATTTGGGCTGTCCTGGCTCCAGCAGAAGTGCAGATGTGTGAGGATGTGCTGTGCCCAGCTCTCTCCTGGGCTGTTGCACCACCTTTACCCATTTACAGCCTTCCTTTGCCCAAGGACTGGAGAGCTCAGTCTGTGAGCAGCTTGACACTGATACTGCTCAAAGTGGAAAGCTGAGGAAAATAAAAACCAGGAGAGGTTTACATTTGCCAGTGCCAAAATGTTAAAACCAAATAAATTTGTCCTGAGTTTACTGTCTGGAAAAGCATTTCAAAATGCTTTGCTTTTCCAGACTGTTGTGCTGTGCCTGCTCTCATGTGCACAGGGACAGGCTCCAAGGAGAAACAATAACACCAGGACCTTCTCAGAAAAAGCCTCAATTAACAGGATGCTTGGAACATGCTTAAGATTAAAGCATGTGCTTAAATCCATCCCCCAAGAGCACAACCCTCAAACATAGTGGGGAATCCATTCTGGAGCCAACCAGTGACTGATTCTCCAGAGCCATCAGCTGGGACTTAAAGCATGTCCTCAAGTGCTCTGCAAGGCAGGGGCCAAAGTCCCACTGAGTCAGCTGAGTCTGTCTCTCCAATTTTAATTAAATTCCATTTTTACAGTAGGGAAAAAAATGCTCACTAGCAGTTGATTAGAGCTTTTTTCAGGTCTTTTGATCAGCATGGGACAGAGGAGATGTTCAGTCTGTCATTAAACATCCTCTGATGGCTTCTAGAAGTTATATATCTGTCTTAAAAATGTGTTACGTTAAATTTCTCTCTCTTCCATGCTTGCTGCTTCATGATTTCACCTTCTCCAAGTAAACCCTCAGTGTGTATGGAGGACAGAGCAGCATTTCTGTTTGCTCTGCCCCACAAAATCTGTTCTGCACAGCATAGATCCTGTTTCTGCAGTTTTAGGGAGGTGGCATCCTCACCCTCATTATACACACACAAAATGGGGTGAAAAATAGTCCAAGGGCATGTAAACTTTGGCAGCACAGCTGGAAATTGGCATGCTTTGACAGCAAAACCCACTGCTTGCTCCTCCCTCATAAGACACTCTGATGTCTGCCTGTCTCCATCCCTCACCTTGATTCAGCACCTTAAACTACTGATTTTTCTTGCAGGGAAGGTCTTGTAGGATGTGGAGGGCCTGGTGCTCTGAATGTTTCTTTGAGATTGCCTTACCATGTCTGATTAAAGCCCTTGATAAGCCCTTCCCTGCCAGTCACCACAGAGGCAAACTTGCTGTTTCCATCCTGGCTGCTTTGCCTGTGCTCAGACTTTCCTCCCTCAGTGTTCATCACTTCCAGTGTATCCACACAGACTCTCTTTTTCACACTAAGACAGACTGAAAAAACTTCAGTTTCTTGACTGCTGTCCCCTTGGCCTGCCACTAAATAGTCTTCATCTTAGGGTACACTCTTGAAAAGCATCTGGATTCAAGTGCTGCCTCTCAGGGCTGCCTTTTAGCTGAGATCTGTGTGTTATTATTCATCTCTCCCCAGAAGCCAGTCCCACTCAGCAGCGTGGCTGGATTCCCCTGTTACACATAACACCTGCCTTTTCCCTGGATGGAGGTGTGATTTATTGCCTCTTGCCTGGCCACAGTGAGGATAAAACCATCCCAGCAGTTCCCAGGCTGCTCTGAGAGGTGCAGTGGCCTCATTCCTCAGGACCCCAGGGCGAGCTGCAGCCAAACACCAACGGGAGATCAGCTGTGAGCACAAACCATGCCAGATTCACCAGGCTTTCCAGACTCACCAGGCTTTCCAGATTCACCAGGCTTTCCCAGACTCACCAGGCTTTCCAGGCTCACCAGGCTTTCCCAGACTCACCAGGCTTTCCAGACTCACCAGGCTTTCCAGATTCACCAGGCTTTCCAGACTCACCAGGCTTTCCCAGACTCACCAGGCTTTCCAGACTCACCAGGCTTTCCAGGCTCACCAGGCTTTCCAGATTCACCAGGCTTTCCCAAACTGACCAGGCTTTCCAGATTCACCAGGCTTTCCCAGACTCACCAGGATTTTCCCAAACTCACCAGGCTTTCCCAGACTCACCAGGCTTTCCAGGCTCACCAGGATTTTCCCAGGCTCACCAGGCTTTTCCAGACTCACCAGGCTTTCCCAAACTGACCAGGCTTTCCAGACTCACCAGGCTTTTCCAGACTCACCAGGCTTTCCCAAACTGACCAGGCTTTCCCAGACTCACCAGGCTTTCCAGACTCACCAGGCTTTCCAGACTCACCAGGCTTTCCAGACTCACCAGGCTTTCCAGGCTCACCAGGCTTTCCAGGCTCACCAGGCTTTCCAGACTCACCAGGCTTTCCAGACTCACCAGGCTTTCCCAGACTCACCAGGCTTTCCCAGACTCACCAGGAGATCATGAATCACTCCTCATCCTGAAGGTGAGGCAAAGGCTGGTGGTGGTGATGGGATGGGCAGCAGCACCAGAGGGAATTTCTTCCATGGCAGCTAAACACAAAGAGGGTGAGTGCTCACTCCTGTTCAGCAGTGCTTTGAATTTCACTGATGTCAGCAATTAATTCATTCAATAAATACATTTCTGGGACCCCTGAATGTACACAACAGAGTGTGCAAAATGTGTGGAGCAAGCATCATGATCAGAAGATGAATCCACCTCCCTTTGTCTCCTGCTTGGTCCTGTTGTCTCCTTGGTACTTCCACCTACAGCAGGGGAAATATCAGCCAAGCTGCAGGCTGTGACTCCCCAAGGACTCTGCTCCATGGGGCAGGGGCCTTTCATTGCAGGAGGAGGCAGAGCAACAAACCCTGTCCAATTTAAGCATCCTGTCACCTCCCTAACCTCACCAGAAGCCAATTCACAGGCCTCTTGCTGCCTTGCTACTCCCAGAAGCCTTGAACCACCCCAAATAAGTCAGATTTTATAGCATCTTGATATTAACTGAGGAAAGAATATCTCCATCAAATTTTATCTCTAAAAAACAAGATACATGGGGTACTTTGGCTGGCTGGCTGCACTGTGCAGGGCTGGGCTGTGTGATGCTGTGGTGCTTTTTGCTTTTTCAGTGTTCCTTGCAGGGATGAGAGACTCATAAAATCATCTTAAAAACCAAAATGATGTGTCACACACAGTTTTCAGCTTCAGGATCCACGGGCTCATTTATATAAAAAACCCAAAACAGATTGGGGGAGCTGGGAAACATGACTGGGGAAGCTGGAAAAGCAAACTCCAAACTTGTTATCAAATATCACCACCCCTAAAACAGACCAAGAGAAAGAAAACCCAGGGAGAGTTAAATCCCTTTGCAGAGCTGAGAAATCCAAGGCTGCAGAGCCTGTTGTTCCCCTAGCACATCGATTTGGGATGAATACTTGGAGATACAGTCATTTTCCTGAGCAGGACGTCAGCTGCTTAATGCTTGTTAGTGCTAATGAAAATCATACAGCCCGAGTTGTGCTCCAGCCAGGAATTCCTTTAAGTGCTGCCATCTTCACTGTCATCTCAGGGAAGCTGCAGGAGCAGAGCCTGAAATATTGAACTTTAAATTGGTGCCAGCTTTAAACAAAGCAAAGCCATTGCAGAGGATGCAGAGAGGTTTATTGGGTTGCCCTTGAATTTTATCCAGCTGGATAGGGCAGGCCACGGTCACCTGCCTTTGTAATGGTCCTAATAAAAATAAAAGTGCAGAGTTCTCCACTGGATTCCTAAGAAAACTCTGGGGTGCCTGCAGGGGGAGAGCTCTCATCCTGCCACGCACCCATGGGGTCCTTGTCCCACCAGCCCCTACAGGGTTGGTGACACACCAGCCCTGTGTTGGTCTCTGCAGGGGACAGTAAACCTGGTGGAATCTCCCCCTTAAAATCATGACTCAAACCTTTACCCTTTCTTATCTGCCACGGGCAAGAAGCCAGGTTAAGGATTTGTTGGTCAGGAGTGTCCAGAGCACAGAGATCACACATTTCCTCTGCAATCTCAGCCAGTCTATTCACCTCTCGGCCTTAGCTTCCTTACTTTTAAAGTCTAGACAGTAACAGCCTCTTAGAGGAAGGAAGTGTGAGGATTTGTATGTTAATATTTGTAAGACACTCGAGGGATAAGTTGAGGAGCTCCATAAAAACATCTAGCAGTGATGAGTGATGATTTTTCTGGGCATATCTTGAATCCAGCCCAGGCTGCTATTGTTCCCAGAGCACCTGTGGGTACCAAGCATGGGGAACACATTCCTCAGCTGCATGAAGATGGGGAAAATGGGAGGCTAAAGGAAAATCTCACATTGCTCCAGTGGGTAAAGCCTTTACTCACAACTATGTATATCAAATCTGCACTAAAATCTGGATTAATTCCCAAAGATCTTTTCCATTTTCGGTCTATTTTTTCAGTGTTTCCTTTGGTGGCCATGCTGGTAGCTGGCTGGATCTGATGTTTTCCCTCACTTGTTCCACGATGAGCGATCTCTGGAGTGTTGTGGCTCCCCTGACAGGTCTCAGCCACAGCTCCCATTCCATGCAGGCATGGGGCTGAGAGTCCCTGCTTGCTGTGGTTGCTCCACTGGAAACTGGGCTGAACAGCAAAGGAGTCGAGGGAGAGAAACCTGAACTTCCCATTCACGTAGCTGGGAGGGAATTTATTCCAAAACATGCTATTTTAGGCCTTATTTCTGCACTCAAAGAATAAGACCACTGTGAAAAAAGAAAAAGCTTTCACGGAAAAGTGGCTGCCTGTTGGTGGGCAGCAGAAGGTGATCCATGACTTTAGTAATGAATAGGGTGGTGTTCAGGAAACGAAATTTGAAAGTGTTTTCCATTCTAGGAAAGCACTGGAAAAGCCTGGCTCTTGCAATAAGACATTACTTCACTTGCTTTGCTGGGGTGATCTACTGCTTTGCAGAGCCATACAGCCTTGCCTGTGGATGCAGCCACAAGGACAGAGTTGAGAGGAACTTCTCTGCTTGTCCTTCTGGATGAGTTGCTTTTTCATGCACTGATTAAATATGTAGCACTGTGGAAAGCCTGATTTTCTGCATGGCAGCCTGGAAGTCTTAGGCCCAGGGAATAAAAACATTTATCAATGACACCTCTTTTACCCCGAGTCCTGGTGGAGGCATCAGCTCCTGGGTGTGATCCTGAGAGTTCGGGAGAAGCTGCAGAAGTGCAGCAGGGCCAAAAGCAAAGCACAGGACCTTGGGATTTTGTCCATCTGCGATGAGAAACCCTGCTTGAGCAGCGAGGAATGGAGAGGCTGTCGCTGCAGATGGCTTGCACAGGCACCTTTGCACTCCCTGCCTCCCTGGTGGGCACGGGGATGCCAACAACCACACAGTCATCTGTTCCTTTGCTGCCAGGGTGGCTTGAAACTGGTGTGAGAGCTGGGCCCTGGCGTGGTGACAGGGGCAGCAAAGCCGTGGTGACACCATCCTCGAAAGAGAGAGCTGCTGAGGACATGGGAACTGCTATAAATAACCTGGTGCTCGCTCGTGAGCCCTGCAGCCTCCACGCAGATGAGCAGAGATTTGCCTCAGGCTGGCATCCTGAGAGTCAGCGTTGTTCAGGCTTACCTGTTCCAGAGCCAGCAGGCAGAGGAGAGCAGGATGAGGCCAGAATGTTGATTTTTAAGGCTTGTGAAAGGCGGCTGTCAGGCCTTCTGTGTACATATTTGTACGACGCAGAGGCAAACACCAAACCAGCTGAAGCCCAGGGCAGCCCAATCAGGAGTCCTGGAGGGTACAAGACAAGGTCTTCTTGCACTTCAAGGAGACAGCTTGTGGAAACAGATCTGCTCTGGCAGAGGCTGGTTTCTGTAGCTGGGAAAAGAGTGTGAATCCCAAAGCAGAGGGCCCTTGATGAAGTGCAGCTTGCTGCCAAGGATTCCTCCTCCCTCCCCCTCTCCCTCCTCTGAGGCTCTGACACTGGAAATGGTCCTGCTGATTAGACAATGTCAGAGCTGCCGGGCCCCAAGCTGGAACATGGAGTACTGTTCTGATGCCCACGTTTTCAGAAGGAAGTTGAAAAATTGAGGAAGGTGCCAAAAACAGCCACAAAAATGATGCACGAGCTGAAAGAAATGGCTTATGTGAGACTCACACAGCTCGAGCTGTTTAGCATATCAGGAAGAAGATGGAGAGGACATTGTGGCTCATAATTACCTTCTCTTGAACAAAACCAAAACAAAACCAGGTATTAAGTATGTCTTTAATCTATCAGAGAAGCCATAGCAAGAAGTGGTGCTGGAGTGCAAGGCCAGACAGGGAAAAGGATTTGTGTATTCCCCTTAACTGTGAAAGTTAAAGGGGAGGGGACCATGCTCCATCTCCTGGGATCCAGGCAGAGCATTTTCTGATTATGCCACCAGTTCCTGGGTGCCAGACCTCAGACAGAAGGGGTCTGCTGGGCCCTGGAGTTTGGAAGAGAGAATACAATGATCCCTTCTGGCTGGAGGCTTTCTCATCATTCCCAGCAAGGCAGGAAGGAGACCAGCTGTTCAGTGGCCACAACCCACACCACAGAATTACCACTCAAAGCAGGCTTGTGTCCTCTGACCAAAAATACCAGCCCAAGGCCTGATCAGCAGCTGCAGACCCTGATGTTCAAAGGGCTGGTGCCCAAATGGGGTGGAGTGTGACATCAGGTGTTTTTCTCTTTTGTGCAATGAGAGACTGCAAAAATCAGATGAGTCTTGGTCCTATTGTGGGCAGTGTCATGTCAGGCAGGCCCTTGACCCATGTGGGACAACTTTCTCTGGTGGGACTGCCAAGCTGGTGCCCCCACAGGAGGCCATGCATGGAGAACCATTTGCTTTTGCTCTGTGGCCAAAGCTGGGTTGAAAATAACTCCAGGCTTTGTGTGATGCAAGCTCAGCAGCAGCCCCCAGAAATAGGCAGGACTCGGTGGCGTGGTTGCACATACCTCTGTGGGGCAGGGCTGGCCTAAAATAAGGGCTGACCAGAACAAGAAAATGACCTACTGGAAACAGCCTGGACCTGCTCTGAGCAGGCCCCATTTCCACCTGTGTAACGAGGTGTAAAACATTCCCCAGTCGAAACATTAACTTGTTTATATGCTGTCTCTGACTAGGTGTAAATACTTACTCAAGACACGGACATGGGAAAAAAAAAATAATAATAAAAAAGCTTTAAATGCTTTAACATTCAAGAAAAGTACTGTGTGTACCAGGAGTTTCAGTGATCACTCTGGGAGAGCCAAGCGCCTGAGCAAATTAGCCTTGGATCTGAACAACCTTGCAAACGGCTGTCTGAGAGTGAGCAAATACCATGTTATTAAAGACAAATGAAAGTAGCAATTCAGCTGAAGAAGACAAAGAGTTTTGCTCATGTAGATGCTTAATAATTTTTTTCCTGTGAGCGCTTCTGCGATCAAAGCTGATAAGAGCCAAGCCTCCTTTATATTCATTGGCCCTCCAACGATTGTTTAGTGCAGGTCTGATGCAAATTGCACGTGTCACAGTCCCCACCACTATCTGGAGCCCGTGATTCATCTCAGCCTGAAGATTATGGTGCAGTGCAAGCATTTCTTGTTTGTTCAAGAAATGCTCCTGCTCTAACCTTCGGAGGGCTCCATTAAACACAGCGCTTCCCACTTTGTCAAGAATGTGTCTCTTATTTCCAATAAACACAACAGCAAATTAGTTAGGGAGAGGGACCCAAAGAAAACAAACACGCTTGGAACTGAGACTGGAATTTCTGTAGCCTTTGAAATTCAGGGGAGTTTTTGCAGCTGGGGAACACAACACCAGGCCAGGACCAGCTCACATCACTGGGCTGGGCACCCGTGAAAGGCAAGGCCAAGGTGCTGTGCCAGGGCAGAGTTACTCCCCCCTGAGCCCAGATTGCTCTGGATGTACCCAGAAGCCCATGAAAACTTGTGCAAATATATTCTATAGGGCTTTAAGCCCCCCTGGGGTACGATATAAATTTTCTTTCACAAGATAATAAAGAGGCAACATGCTGCCTATTTTTCCTTCTGTGTGTTTTCTCCCTGAATCTACTGCCAAGGGAATTATTTCTGTCCAGCAGGCTTCACTGACACTGCTCCTCTGGTGCCACTGCTCAGAGCCTGACTCCTCCACATGGATCTGGTGCTGAGCCCTCACTCCCATCAGCCCTAAATTTCCAGTTGAAGCAATCTCTGCATGGAGCCTGCTGTGCTCTGGCTCTCCAGATAGCTAATCTTGCCGGGGACTCCTCCTAGCAACAAATATGTTTGTGCCCAATGTGATAGTAAACATGAGAGGTGGAGTGAAAAGCATGCAGAGCCAGGAGAGCTGAAGGAAGGGGCTCCCTATCTTGAGCAGAGTAGCTGGCTTGGTTTCTCTTCTTTTAAGCTTGGGCTGATTTCATGAGGAGAACAAGGCATCAGATATTTCCCTTTCCTTGTCTAAGTGCGTCAGTTCTTTAAGTCTCCGTGGGCTCTGCCAGAGGCAGCAGTGGCTGCCATGGCCAAGTGGGGAGTGTGGTGCCTGCAGCAAACACACAAAACTCCTCACACCACTTTGCACACTGCCATGATCCTGCACCTGTATTCAATCAACCCTAATTCTGCAGCTTTTTTGATGTGGAAGGGCCAGGGGCTGGAATCACTCCTTTTTTATGTACCCTGGTCTGAGTATATGGCAATAGTTGTTATATATTTTACTTATTACATATATAGAGATGTGAACATCTGAAGGGCAAAGCTGTGATTTATGTTTCCAGCACAGCTGGGTCCAAAAAACAGAGAATACAGCACATGCTGTCAAGCCCAGGCTCTCAAAGTCCACCCTCAGAACTCTGTGCTGATGAAGTTGTGGCCAATCCATCAAGATTAAAGAGGGTCAAGGTCAGATTTACACCCACTGGGTCCAGTCAATAGCCAGCTAAGACCATTGATCTCATGGCTGTTCAGCAGAGTGGGATCTCAGAGGCATTGAGTGGGCAGGTTCTCTCTTGCACTCACTGCACCAAGTGACTCAGGGATCTGGATCCTTATGGCAAAGCTGCTTTTTTTCAGCTTCTTCAGGAATTGCATCCCAGGAAGCATGGTGTCCCTGCCCCATGGTAGGGGATTGGAATTAGGCGATTTTTAAGGTCCCTTCCAACCCAAACCATTCTGTGATTCTGTGAAGAAATATAAACCAGACTCTAATAAGATGAACCCACAGGCCCTCTGGCCTTCACCCAGCTTCTTCCCTGCCTGCCCTGCAATGATGACAGCAGCAAATCTCCATGAGGTTTTGTGGGCACCTGATCCTCTTCCACTGCTCACACCAGGCAGCCCAGCCCAGATCTTTCCTTCAAGGTTTGGCTGAGTCAGTTCAACTCATGACATTGGAAAAAAAACCCTATTCTTGTGTTTTTTCCTGGCAAAGTTAGTTTTCTCCCTGAAGCCACTCACAGTGAAGTCCAGCAGCCTCAAGGGAAGAGGGAGGACAGCAGAGCTGGGAGCGAGGGAGAGGAGAGAGGGAGGGATGGGAGGACAAGCAGGACCTTTGTCTCCTCCCTGGGTCCCAGGTATTGGCACTTGGAAGAAATTTCTCTCTGTGTTCAACATGGGATTTCTCACTCCAAGCTACTTTACCTCTTCAGGTTGTGTGAAGAAGAGTTATTCTCTTGCCCTATTAAAAAGAGCCTCCAGTTGGCTGCTGCCATGCTGGCACTGCTCCTTGGGGCCAGCTGGTCTTGTCCCAACACAGAGCTGGCCCTGGCATTGCCCCAGGTCTCAGCCACCACCTTTCCCCTGGGAGAGGACAGATGTCCATTCCTGACTCTGCTTCTGCCTGCCTTGAGCCACAGTGTCACTTGCAGGTGCTGGGTGATGGTGAGGAAAGAAGGGCACAGCACCAAGCCTCCAACCCAGCAAGGAAAACCCTCCAACCAGCTCCAGGCTGCCTCCCATTTCCAACTGGAGAATCCCTTCACTGTACCTTCTCTTCTTTGATCATTAGACCTCCAGCTCCCATGACTGGCAGCTCAGACTCTGGTAATTCACAATTCCCCCCCACCCCACCCAAGTGCCTCCTCCTCTGGATGTTTTGTCATTAAAAATCTTTCTAACTTTTGGCTAATTGGCAGAGGTTATGTGCATGCTTCAGAAAAGGAGTAAATCATTATAACCTCCTGCCTCTGTAGTCAATTATAGATTGTTTTCCCAGCTCAGCTGATTTGGCAGGCGGCATTGCAGTAAAAAATGAAAGCCTTGAGCCAGTGTGCCTGACGTCTTTGCTCGAGAGCAGCTCAAACCAGAACCCTGCACCTCAGCCTGCACCCCAGCCTGGGGAGGGGTGAGGCTGGGTGGGAGCCTGTCCCAGGGCTGTGCAGACTGGGCAAGTCTCTTACTCAGTCTCTTGTTCCCTTTTGCCCAGGTCAGGGATGCAGCTTCTCCAGAGCCACCAGGCTCTTTGGCTCCAGCTCCTTCAGACCTTCTCTGCAGGAGGGGATGTTCAGGTGCATCCTCACCCCTGCTTTGCTCCCATTCCTCTCCTTGGCCCTTGGTTTCCCTTCTTTGGTGCAGGGGGAGATTTCCTCCCACCTGGGCTCCACATCGACCTTTGTGTCCGAGAACAAACATTTGAGGAACATCTGGGATTTGTGTTCAAAAAGACTCCTGCTATCTCACATACTCCAAGAATTATTTTACCAGAGCACTGGAATTTCTTGCCTAGACACCTCCAGTGACTCTGCAGGGGCTCAAAACCCAGAGGTGCAACAATGAACCAAAGTGTCTCTTTGGCCACTGTCACCAAACAGCAGCTGAACTATTTCTTTATTCTTTAAAAACTTGAGAAAAACAAGGCATTTGTCCAAAAGTCAGGACTCTGGAGCATGTGCCAGGACATCTCTAGGCAATGTCCAAGTGCTCTGTTTACCAGCCCTGCACCTGCCAGGGCAGTGCTGACTGTGCAGCCAGTCAGGAATGACAGAGGGGAGCACTTTGGGAGGCTGCTCAAACCCAGGGCAGGCAGGCAGAGCCTTCCCCACCATCTGCTGTGGAGCTGAGTGTGGTGCAGCACAGAACTGCAGCTGCCCCTGTGGGGGGCTGGGATAAACTGGGATTTCCAACCTGTTTTTCTCCATGCTGGCTTTCACAAGTCAGCTTTTGCTTTCATATCACATCCTGAGCGTTGTCTGTGCTGGCAAACCATCCACCCTGCAGTTCCCCCTAGGAAAGGCCTGGATCACTTTTTGGGGCTTCCTGGGACACATCACCAAGGCAATGCTGATCACCAGGTTGTCTTGGTGCCTCAGAAGAAGTTTCTGGGTGGGCTGGACCTGAGGCTGCGTGGTGAAACATGAAGAACAGAACTCACAGCAGGTTTCAGAGGGTTCTGTGATTGGCATCTGCCAGTTAAAATGGACAAGCTGGAAAATGGCTCCTGGCCTGGGATCTTCTGCTGCTTTTGCTGATCTTATGAATGAAAACCTGAATTTTCAGCTTGGCTGGGAAAAAGGTGTATATCCCTCACCTTGAGGTTCTAGATTTTCATGGACATAGAAGATCCAAGGGCTCCAGCCATTTGGCAGGGTGCTAAAAGTGCCTCTAGCCCCTGGAAAAGGACCAAACCCAGGCCTCTGAGACTCTTTGGGAGCAGCCATTTGCTCCGTAGTAGGAGTAAAGAATTAAACAGTTTGGTCCACTTGGCTTATCCAACAGAAAATTACAAGGCATTGAATATCTTAATATTGTTGTATCTGACAGTATTTGTGCAGGGAACAGATTTTGGAGCCCAGGTAGCCCTTGCTGGGCAGTGACCAGAGGGTGAGAGGCAGAGCCAGAAAAAAGCAGGAATGAAATACAATTTTTAACAGCACAAGTGATTAACCAGTGAAAATGTTTCCTTACAACTGCACACAAAGCCCTTAAATCACAGCTGAATGTTTTCCTGGCTGATAGACTGTAACTCAGTCAGAGGTGATGAGCCTTTTGAAGCATTCCCAGATAAAAGCAGGAAGAGGTGAGGGGATGCAAAGAGCAGCTCCATCTGCTGCTCCTGGTCCCAAATGTGGAGAAGAGCAAACCACTCCAGGTTGCCTCCACAGTCAACAAGCCTAGCATGGTTTTCTTCTCCTAAATCTATCACATAATTTAGGGCAGAAAAACCTCATCCTAGAAGTGTCTGTTTTTCTTCATTAATCATAAAGTGAGTCTGGGGCCAATGGCTGCAAGGCACAGGGCAGCTTGAGGGTACCTGAAGTTAAGGGAGGAACATCCTGGCTCTGCCACAGGATGGGTTTTGTTCTCTCCTCCCCCTCAATTCCATCCTTTCTCTGAGGTTTTCAATCCCTCCTTCTGAAGGGCTTTGAAGGAAGTCTTCCTTTGCAAAAAGCACTCTGTGAGGCCCTGAGCTCAGTTTGGGATTTTTCCTGCAGGACAGCAATGTCCTAATAATATCCTCAGCACAAAGCACAGGGACACTTCAGGAGGAAAGGAACACAAGGTTCTGCTCTCTCTTATTCAAACAGTTCTAAACTGCAGTGCCAGTTTGTTTTACCAAATCTTTTTTTTAGGGGAAAAAAAAAAAAGGAACTCCAGCTATCCAGAAATGCCGTGCAGATTTGCGTCAGCTTTTATTAAATTGTCTAAAATAACATTTTTTTTTAAGAGTCTGTAGGAATTATGTTCAATAAAATCTGATGTTTGCCTGTCAGGATTATAAAATCAAGAAAAAACTGTTTCACTTACAATTACTTGCTTGGTTTTAGTGCTTGTCTAATTCTACCTTTTACAAGTGTTTTAAATCTTTCAAAGTTGAAAGAACTCACTTAGTTTCCTGCTAAAAGAAATGCTTTCTTCAGCAAGTTTTTTTCCTTATTAATTGATTGGTTCTCTTCAAATTTTTCTGAGAA
The DNA here is from genome assembly GCA_013401135.1 of Cettia cetti. NCBI lineage: Eukaryota > Metazoa > Chordata > Aves > Passeriformes > Sylviidae > Cettia > Cettia cetti. Next base: position 31,486 of record VZUI01034811.1, on the reverse strand, counting down.
TTGCATTTCTGGTCAGCTTAAATCTGAACTTTCAGTGAACTATACCAGTCACTGAGCTGCTTTATCAGCTTAATTAGTTAACGAACAGCTTGTTATCAGTACCACAGGTTTCTTTGACCCAAATTCCTCACACCTAGAAATGTAAATAATCCCCCCACCCTCCAAAATAATTCCTGAAAAAAATCACATTGACTGATTCACTTTAAATGCACCTAGTGGGATATATCTCTTGGCCAGTTAATATTGATTTATTTCAGGCAGTAATTAACCACCCTGTGAGTAAGGAATGTTTTATTTTTTTGTCTGTGACAATGTGTAGTTGTAAAGGGGGATCGATACTGATCCAGCCAAACCCCACTGCACTGAGAAATTGCTGCTGTTTGCATTTATTATTTATACAGTTTTGGAGGTATCCGAGTGCATTGTGTGCCAGTGCATTGTTGATTTAAAAGTGATAAAAGATCCACTTAATTTATGGATTTTGGTGAACTTCCTCTCCCTGCAGAGAACCTGTGCACTTACCACAGTGGTGAGCACAGCCCAATCCTCCTCCTGCCCCTGGTGGGGCCTGACCTGGTCTGACTTCCAGGGAAGACTCTGCTGGGCTGGACCCAATGATCTCAAAGGCCTTTTCCAGCCTTGATGATTTTATGATTTTACAATCCAAACCACTCCATTTTCCCCGTCCCAGCACCTGCCACCAGCCTGCCCTGCAACTGGAGCACTCAAAAATCAGCTTTTGGGGCAGCTGGGAGGCTTGGAGCTGGTGTGGGTGTAGTTTTCCTGTCCTGGTACCTCTATATCTGGGTGACACTGGTGTGCAAGAGCTCTGCTCACCCCTGCACCTCAGTAAAACCAAGCAGGCAAACACCATATATCCTTAAAATCCCATATGACCCAGAGGGCAAGAGCCATACATCCCACAAGAGCCTGGATAACCCAGCAGGAAAGCACCACATATCCTAAAAATAGCCATATAAGCTATGAGGAAAGCACCATATAACCTAAAAAAAACCCCTTCTGATGACCCAAGGTATAAAATACTTTTTTCACTCCCTTTTCTACATCCCTGAGTTTTCTGCAGGGCACAGATTGCAGCAGCTGCTGCTGTTGGGGAGCTCCTCTCTCCTAAAAAAGATCTCCAAAGTAACTCCACATTACCTTCAGTGATAAAATACTCATATTTTTTTTTCCTTTTGTTTAAATACAGCAGCTGCATGTTCTAATCAGATGGCATCAGGTGATTTAAGGTTGTATTTTTTTTTTAAAGCCCCTCACATTATTTATTTATAGTGTTTCTGCTGCGTATTCCAGCTAGGAAGGATTTTGCCTGAGGGTTGATACAATAGCCTGCACAGTGTCTCACAAGCAGGCAAACACAATAAGCAGGCAGACACAAGAGTAAACTCTTGCCACATATTTTCCTCCTCATATTTTAGTGTTGTGGGATTAGAGTGTTTATGTTAAATTTGTTCTGTTATTTTCTGCTCTGTGTACGGTGATTGGAGAGATGCAGCGTGACTCAAGCACAAAATATATCCTTTAAAACTTACCTTCCACCCATGGCTTCATGCAGTGCCTGCTCAAAATCCCTAACTCCTGGAGCCTGGTGATTATTTATCAGTTTAAGGACTTTTTCCCCCTTCTTAAATTAAGAAAAAAAAAAAAAAGTTTCTCTCCCCTCGTGACTGGAGAAAGCTGCTTGAAAGAAACTCATCTGTGAAAACAACTAACACCCATGGTCTTTAAAGCCCTGTGGTTTTTTTCCAAATCCAGTCTCATGATTTTTCCGTGTTGGCTGCAGAGAGGGAGATGTGCCTCGTGATCCTTGGTTCTCCGTAGTGGCACTGTCACCATTGTCATGTGTGGGAAGGTGCAGCTCCAACACAAAACACCAGAGCAGCAACCCTTGTGTTCCTCCAAAGGGCTGGGATGAGCCAGGCATCCCCACGGGATTCTTGGCACATCCAGGGGGATCCATGGCCCAGGTCAGCCACCTATGGAAGTCAAGCCATGGCTCACCAGGAGTCTGAGTTAAACGATGGATTTTTGGCACTTGGGAAGTTGTGTGTGTTCAATTATTTAATTAACACTCTTCTATTCATCTGGGATAATTATATCAATATCAGAGTTAATTACAAGTAATATTTATAGTGTCACACTAAGCTATGTGTGCTTTTGGAAATAAAACGAAGCGATTCTTAATTTACCAGAAATGCAGAGGGGAAAAAAAAGAAACATGACAGTGATCTAATAGTTATGAACAAAATGTGTCTAAAAATACATCCAGAAACTAGAATTGTTGTATGGAGGAAATATCAACATAATGACATTTTTCTTAAAAATATCAGAAAAACCTCAGAATAGCTGAACTTTTTGGAAGTAAATGTGGGAGGCCTGAATTGAGGCATTCCAGAGCTTGGGGGTTTGCATCAGTTTACAGAGTGGGGAGTGAATAGAAAAGGTGAAGAGAAGAGCAGTGCCAAAGTATAAAAGTCCTCAACCAAAGGAAATGTTTCTGAGTGCCTCAAGCTGCATTGAGGCAAGAGAAAATTTTCTCGTTGATGAGTTCTGCTAAAACTGTAAAACCTTTGCAGGTGATTTGGATCCCAGCAAAATCTCCCCATCCTATGGCAAATTTTGTGTGTCCAGACAAGACCCACCTCCACCCAGAGCATGCAAGTCCCTCCTGTGGTGGTGACACAGTGCCCTGGCCAAACTGTTTGTCCCCCTTGGGCCGCTGTCCCCGCAGTGCCACAGCAGTGCCACCACCCTCCTCTCCATCTACCAACCCTGAGACCTGCTGGCTGAGCATCCCAGCCCAGGAAAACCCTGCTTTGTCCCTGGAGGGCAGAGGACAACTCAGGGGATGCAGCACACAAGGCTTGCAGCCTGGGAGTAAAAGGCTAAACCCTTCCTCACGGAGAGATTTGATGGAGCAAAATTTTTAGTGGAAAAAGTTGAGGAGATAAGAGCTTTGAAGTCAGTGGGAGTGATTTACACCATCATGTGGCCTTACTTGTAATCCAAACGGCATGAAAAATAGATATCTGGAGTGGCTTGGTTGCTTTTTTTACAGGCAGATCAACTGTTATTACTGGAAAAAGTGAACAAAGGTTCAGGGGCACAAGGACATCTTCAGCCTTCAAAGTCTGAAACATTTCTTTAATTTCTTCAGCTGTTTCAGATAAAGAATTCCAGTGTTTGAGACATTCAAGTATGCAACATTTAAAGAATAACATGTCAGTTATAAATAAAACTACGTGCAGTATATATTCTACTAGAATTAAATCATAAACCTGAAACATTATTTATATTTAAATTATCAGAAACCAAACATTCCTTATTAAAAAATAAAAAAGCACACCCACACAGACCCCTAGGTACAAGTTGCCCATGTTTTTCCTTCTGAATCAAAGAGCTTTGAAAACTTGGGGGTGCCCATCATCAACATCCTTGGAAGCTCTTGAGGACTGAGAACACCTGAGTTCTTGCAGGAAAAGTCTCTGAAAGCTTCTTCAATTACAGAAGGAAAATGGAATGAGATAGGAGTACTCAGTCGTTGGGTCGAAGTCGCTTTACACTTCATTGAAATGAAGAAAAAAAGAAACAAATAAAATCTGGAGGACTTGTTTTTATTGTTAACTCCTGTCTTCGAGATGCTGTGGGAATAACAAAAGCATCCTCCAGCACACAAAAGAGAAGAAATAAAGGTTAAAGCTGGGTGGAACTTTATATATATTTTTTTAATCTTTTTACTTTAATTGCCAGTTGTGATGGCAGGGAAAAAAAAAAAGTAAAAAGCAAGAATAGCTAAAAATAGGTCAGATAAAAGGCAGTATATCTAGCCATAAATTATCCAGAGCCCAATAAAAGCTCAGTGAACGAGACAGTGGAATGTGTGGGGGCATGAAGACATAATGATATTAAATTAGAGCTTGCCTTCCAAACTGAAGAGGGCTGTGAATTACTCTCATTTAAGAGCCTTGCAGTAATCGATAGCGGCTTTCGCTGCCTGTGGACAGAATCTCATAAATCCCCTTTGATTCTGAGTTTCTGTGCAGGAGGAACAGAGCATGGATGCTTCAGGAAAGGCAGGAGGAGGGAGTCCCCAGGCCACAGCAGCATCCAGGCTCTCTATTCCAGCTTGGATCCACTCCTCCTTCCCGCCCCAGCTCCCGGAGGGTGCTAAATGTGCTAATTGCTGTGCCATTGCACTTAAGAGGTGAAACACTGCCGAGCTGGGCTCCCTTTGGAGGAATTAGATCTCCTTGGAATCCTCTGCCTACACCGTGTGCTCCCTCTGGCTGGAAAACATCCCTGCAATGGAATTGAGTCCGGGTCCTCTCCTGGTGTTCAGACCAGGGCAATCCCAGCAGGCAGGAGCAACACAGTTTCCCTACACATCATCTGATGATCTTCCAGTGAGTGCCCAAAGAATCCAAATTATTCGTGTCTGCATCCACCTGAATTTACCAGGGCAGCTTCTCATGACCCCCATCCTTTTCCACACAGGTACTGCTTGTACATGGGTACAATTTCCATGCTTAGAAGCTCCCCCTGTTCTGAAACTTGACAAGAACTGCTGGTCTCTTAATTTTTAGGGTGGGTTACAGTAGTTTAGGGTTTTAGTTTAGGGTTACAGTTGTGTGAGAGGTGCCTGTGGGCACAAAAGGCCTGCAGAACCCATCATCCCATAACCAAGGCTTACTACAGGCCACAAAACTCTTCCTGACCCCTTCTCAACCAGCTGAAGACCAGAAATAAAAGTTAAATGTGCCACAGGAAGAGAGGAGGACCCACAGGGGGCATGTCCCATGCCCTAAGTCATAGAATAATCGGATCACTAAGGCAGGAAAAGACCTCCAAGATCATGGAGCCCAGCCATTAGTCCAGCACCACCCTGCTCACCACGAAACCCTGTCCCCAAGTGCCACATCCACCTGTTTCAAGGCCTGAATGCCCTTTCAGTGAGGATTTTTTTCTTATATCTAATCTAAACCTCCTCTGGCACAACTTGAGCCCCAGAGGGACTCACTGAAGGCCTCCCAGAGGGAGCTGGAGAATGAGCCATGCCTCCTACTACAGAAAAAGGTGACAAATGCCAGCAATCCCAGTAAAGCTCCAAGATGAGCCAAGCTTCACTGCCTTCCTGGGATATTTGCATTGCCTCTTCGTGTTAATAATTACCAGGAATTTGCTTCCAGGGCCATTACCTTGGGCATGTGCTCCTCTTCCTGGTGGGTTTAGGAAACGAGCCCTCAGCACAGATGGGCACGATCCTCGAAGGCACAGATGGACACAATCCTTGGAGGAGATGAGTAAGGAAAGGGCTCAGCTTGGCCATGAGAAGGAAAACAAACACTTGCTTTTGGCAATGGCAGTGGGCAAAGGAGTTATCAGGAGCGTTATCAGGACCTGGGGAAGGAAATTGCCCTGCCGTGCCCAACATCCCTTGTCCAGCTGGGGTTTTCTCAGCCCTCAGTGTGAGAAAGCAGAGGCCCACGGTTATCTGCATTCCTCTCATTCCACCAACAAAGTCTCCCTGTGGTTCATTTCCTCCAGAAAGGTATTAAGGAATATTAAGGGGATAGGAATCTGCTCATTAAGGACACGTCCAGCAGATCCCTTGCTCGCAGAGGAAAGACTGCAGGGCTTAATTTACCCAATTGTTGATGATTGATTAGCAAGGCCATTTTAAAATGCTTTTGATCCCCAAGTCTCCTCATTGCAAGCATGGCTGGGGCTGAAGCCTTGGATTATTCCCAAGTAATCTGGGAAGCTGAGTGAGCTTTGAATAAGATTTCATTAATATTCCAATCGATAAGCACAAAGGGGTGGATAAAGAAAGGCATTTTTCAGGATTGCATCCACCTTGCCAGGTTTTCCACAGGCTTGGATGGCTCCAGTGGGCTGCTGGTGGTTCCCACAGCAGAACTCTGGGTGTGCAACAAGCCCTGTGCATGTGTGCCTGGCCACAGGGGCCCATGCAGCTGCAGCAGTTGTGCAAACACGCTCTGGATCTGCCGAGGCTGTCACAGCTGCTCGAGTGTTGGGAATGCATCTGGAACACTGGGCTGCAAGGGAAGCACACAAGTGGCAAGGCAGGCAGGGCTCTGGGATACACAGAGGCCCCCAGGTCATGCTGGTTTTAAATGAGGCTTTTCATCTGACGTGCTAAAATTTTATGCCTCTCACAGTGAGAAGGTGGAGAAGTTCAGAAACCACTGAACAGCCTGAGGAGAGCCTGTTCTCAAAGAGAAATGTCTTTTCTCCAGTCTGAGTCCCCAACCAGGCAACAGGCATTTCAGGGTGGAGAACAGGCAGAGAGATGGCAGGACAGGTCCTGCCACAGGAGGTAGAGGAGAAAAGGCCAGGAGACTGGCATGGAAGAGAAAAAAACTCCACACCCTATGTGAAGTTTTCCTTGGCATGTGTCTTGTGCCTCAGGTCATCCCTAGTCTGATCCCTCTGAATTTGCATCCAGACAACCTCCAGATCTGACTCCAAGATGATGCATTTGAAGGCTGGTTGGAGTCTGATCTTCTCAGGAGACACACGTGGAGCCAATTGGGACTTGGGTCTCCAGAGACTTGTTTGGCTGCAGAGCGATCAGAGGTAACTCCTCAGACACCAAGGGCCACATGAGACAGGCTGAGATCTGCTGATGAGAAGCCTTTTGTAGAGAGCAAGCATTCAAATCTTTATTAATCTTTATTAATCAAGGTCTCACATCTTCCCATCTGCCTCTGGTTCTCAGCCTGACTTCCAGGTACCAGCGAGCTGTTCACTCCCACCCACAGCAGCCCCTGGGCTCTGGTGCCCAGCAGTGTGAGTGTGGAGAGGATCCCTCCTCAGCTGTGTGTGCAGCTCTGCCCTGTTCATTCACACAGGTGAAGGTGGGGATGGTTCAGAAACCAGAGATTGCATCCCACTCACCTCTCCTTCGATGGCTCCAGCACCACTGTCTGTCTCTGAACTCATTGTCTCAGGTCCATCCTTCAGTCAGTGGACTGAAACAAGCACTTTCAAGACATGGTTCATCTGCTCTGGTTTAGATGCCAACTCCAGGATGAATTGTGTGCTAGTCCCCATTGCTCAGACTGGTTAGATAGATCTGAATTGTAAAAAAAATAAGAATGTTCAGGTTGAAAAGCTTAGAAGTAGACATCTACCAAGGAGGTAAACCAAATGAGATGCTTCCTAGCACAGGCATGTGATGTTTCCTGCAGCTGGATATTGCAAGGTCTGCTTTGGACCAGAGGACCTTTCCAGCAGAGATTCCCATGAAGAATATTAACAACAAACCCCACACTTCCCTGGGTACAGTCACCTGCAGGCTGAGGAACAACGACACGTGCAGCCCCATGACTGCAGTGCAGTGACTGAATTACCCAAGTTCAGGTCCTTGTGTGTGGTGAGGACTTAGGCAAAGCCGTGATACTCCTCAGAAGGAAATCACTGCCCTGTTTTTGGTGGCTCCTCTCAGCCTGAGGAAGGTGTCCTGCAACACCTGTCCTGTCCCATGGGAGAGGTGTGAGCTGTGCTCCTGGGTGTGGCCACCACAGTCACTTGTGCTTTCCTGGTGGGCTGTCCATGAACATCTCCCTCCTAGAATGACCTGCTGGCAGCCAAGGCAAAAAGCACAGAAGTGGCCATGTCTGGCAGGGGTGTGGTGGACCTAGAGGAAGTTTCAGGCAGCCACATCAGACCTGAATTTGTTGTCATTCTTGTTTTTGAAATTTTAACAGCAACAGTAATGCTACCACAACTTTTAATGCTGGCTGGATTTTAAAGGGCTCAGTGCCTCAGAGCAGAATCCCAACATGCACAGCAAGGGCACTAAAGCTCAAATATCAAGGTACCAATCATGTTCTTGTGGCTATAGTGACTGAAGTCACTATAAAAACATACATTAGCCTTTGTATGAGCAGAAAATGGGAAGCAGAAGAAATGCATTTCTGAAAATCATCAGCAAGTTCTCTTTGCCCAGAAAGAAGTGCAGTTAAACAGAACAAGGAAAGGGCAGCACATTCAACCCTCAGGTCAAATCTCCTTCAGACTTCATCAAGAGTTGCATGTCTCTGGTGAATGTGGCATTCTAGGTACCATTGACCAAACACAAAAGAAAACACATCTCCATCTCTCCTGGGCAGACCCATAAGGTTTGTTGCTTTTCTTTCATTTCCCTGGGGCCAGGCAATTACCAGGCCCTTTGGGTTTTTTGCTTTTGAGGAAAGTATGTCTTAGGTTCCTGTGGTGATGAAGAAAATGGACAGTATTGAAGATTTAGAGGGACCATTTTTGATCAGTGAGAACGCCCAGCTTGCCTGAGGGTGGATGGGACTGGAGTCCTCATTTTAAATGGTGAAGTTGGTAATTCTGGACCAGCACTGCCCAAATCAGCATCCTGTCCCCTCATCACTCAGCAGGTCTGTACAGGCAGCTGACTTAAAGGGAAGAAAAAGTCAGGACTGAGCTGGGAAAACACAGATAGAGGCAGACCTGAGGAAGACAGTCCCTGCAGCTTTCTCCTTGCCTGTGACAACCCCACGGTGAGTTGTGAGGGCAAACACATTGTGTGCTCTCGGGTGCTCAGGAAGCACTCCTGGCAGGATGAACTGATTGACTATCAACAGGCTGGCTGTTCTCTCTGACCTGCTTTTCAACGTGATCTCTCTCCAAAACACTATTTTATCTTCCTTTCAGCTTGGAAAGCTGATTCTGTCCTTCCTCATGTGAAGCTCAGCTCTCAGTCCCCACTGGATGTCCTGAAAACTCATTTTAGGTGATTTAGAGGCAAGTTATGCAACATTTCTCCATAGCACAGACTCATGAGATTCACTTATCCAGCTGGGCAGTAAGTGAAACTTCCAGCCTGCTTTTACATATCAAGGTGGTGTCTACAAACTGCATTAATCCTGGGGCAAAATCTGCCTCATGGGCAATGAGACTCATGGGCAATGCCCATTTTCAAAACCCTCTCTGTCCTGGTGGGATTTACCTCACCCTGCACATCATTGTAAAGTGCATCACTCACTGAGTGCACCCCAGGACATCTCAGTTCCCAATCAGTGCCAAAGTCAGGAAAACTCTGGCCGTGTTTTCTTCAGCATTGAGGTTAGGAAGGGAGTTGTAAGATGAATGTTACTCAAGAGAAAGATCCCATTATCCTGCACTGGCTGCAAAATTGTAAAGAGAATCTTCTCCTGACCCAAGGAACTCTCTGGAAAAAAGGAGGGTGTATCAGCCAGAGTCACAAACAAGATGCAAGGACACAGCCTCTGGACTTTGGTGCTGCAAAGTTCAGATCCTCTGCAGATCTTCCCACGTTTGCTCTTCTGAACCTGAAATCCTGTTCTGCCTGTGAGCTTGGCAAGGAGCTGGGTCCAAAGGTCCCTCAGTTCCCTCTCTGCAGGATCAGGGGCACCAGCACTTGTTTGTGCCCCTGAAGCTCCCCAAGTGCTTGCAAATTGTTCAGACGCCGAGCATGATCCAAACAAACTGAGCTGGGGGTTGTGTAAACTATCTATGCACATAAATCGGGACATTTAAGAGGGGAAGGGGAAGGTTTTGTTTGTGTATTTTTTTATTGCAGGGTATAAACAGGCAAATAAATAATTTACCATGTGATCCACGTTTTAAGGCAGCTCAAATCCATTCCTGCTGTGTCTTTCAGAGCCCCATTCAAAGTCAGAGACAGGCAAGGGAGCAGCCATACATTTATTTTATTGCTCTGCAATAAGCAAACAAGCTCATATGAGTGGAAAGCAAGGATGGGAAAGAATGTGGCCATTCTCTTCTCCCAGGTCCCAGAAGGAATCTCTCAGTGTTCTTGGACTGGGATTTGTCTCATCAGCCTTTAGAAGGCCACATCATGGATGTCTGCTAAAGGACAGGTCATGGAAGGTTCCCTTGGTGGAGAGGAGGGCTCATTTCTGCAGCATGAGCCACCTGATCTTGTATGAACCCTTTTGGACAGTCAGATAAGCATCATCCCCTGTCCTCTGGGGAAAGCTGCAGCAGGGCCATGGACTGGCAGTGCTTGTGGGCCAGGAGAAGAGGCTCAGAGGGGAGGACAGGCATCTGCTTGTTGTCATGGGGCTCCAAAATCACCGAACTGGACTCCTGGGGACTGCAGGTGTAGTCCTGAGTTTCATGCCTGGGATGTTTTGATCTTGGAAGGGTTCTTTCTCAGGAGTTCTTCTGGTAAACAGAAGAACAATGTTTTGTAAATAGAAGGATGTTTACATTCTTTCTTATAGGAGGGACCTTCTTCTGATGTCCCTCTGAGATGACCAATTGATGGAAAGTTTACCTTTGTGTTACCAATCAAATTGGCCTCTGACATTCTGTATAAAGAGGAGCTCATCCCACAATAAAGGAGAACCCACTGACCACTTTCTAAAGGAGCCTGAGTCTCTTCCATTCCTGTCCATTTTGACATGCAGGTTTAAAAGAATTGTATTTTAGCACATCCAGGTAGGGCTAGATTTGTAAAAGAAGCAACCAGAGAAGGAAAGGGTCTTTAAATATGCTTTTAAAGGTGGTGGGAATGGAGATGCATCCTGAAAAAGTGTCTGAGAAGTCTTTTGTTGGATCTTCTGATCACCTGAGACTACACTGGGATCCATCTGTATCAGTCAACAGAGATCCCAACAAGGGTTCAGCTCACCACCACCACAAGTTGGGGTTGCACCACTTCATCCTCAAACCAACCATGAGAGAGGAGAAACACCTAATTACCTGCTCTGAACCAAACCAAGAATAAAGGGATGCTTGGGCATAGACCCTTAAAGCTGTTAATGCAGAGTTTGGCTCAGCATTGGTATTTGTGTAAAACTGCCTATCACCTTCCCAGGGGGTCTCAGCATCATAAAACCTAAGGTTTTCTTAACTGTATTTAGGATAACAATTTCCTTTCCCTCCCACGTCTGACTTACCACCTGGACTAGGATATTTGCTGCTCTAGAAAGAATGCAAAATAAAAGACACAAAAGAGGTTGGAGTTTTCTCTGGAAAACCCCAGCTCATCATGTCAATTATCTGGGGTAGTGTTGCAAAGAAACTTAGTGAGATACAGGGAAAGGAAAACCCTTGTTCATGCTTCACTAGGTCACAAGGTGCAATAAATAACCTCATTATTTCATGCAAATATGTACCCTGGATCAGTCAACTGGCTCTTGGAGTTTGGTTATTCAGTTACAGAGCAATGGTTCTTGCTCTCACCTTTCCAACAGACTTCTGAAAGAAGATCTTGATTTTTTAATTTAGACCAGATTTGTCTCTTTTTAGGAAAAAAAAAAAAAGAAGAAAAACCCCACAGTATCTATGGTACAAGGCACTGCCAAACCTATTTTGTACAAATTCCCTCTTCATCAAGGAGGGGGAACCAGAGTCTGGCAGGAGAGTGGGTGGATGAGGCCTCCCACAAGATCTCTGACCTAAAGGTCAAAACTCTTTAGCCCACTGTATTTTAGCAGCTACAGAATTCAGCTTCCACCCAGATACAGCAAATGTTAGCATAGAACCACAGAATCATAGAAAAAATCTGGTTGGAAGAGACCTCTGGAAATAATCCAATCCATCCCCCTGCTCAAAGCAGGGCCAACTTCAACAGTTGCTCATATCTTTACACTTCTTCAGCCTGTGCTCAGAAATAAGGTCTGTGACTGAGTTTGTTCTCCTTCAGCAGGAACTGTGTAAAAATTCTGCTTTCCAAGACCTAATCCAGGGAGATCTTGGCAGCACAGCAGACTGGGTGACTTTTCCCTATATATTCCCTCACTAATATTCTAAATATCATCTGAATTACAGCCCCACAACTTCAGTGGCAGCTATTTCCTTTTCCTCCTCATTAAAGCAGCTGATTACCCTCCAAAACCAGCCCAGAGCTCTCAGTGTCTCACCTCAGGTTGCCCAGAGTTTGATGCACTTTCTGACACTTGGTGACATGTTTAGACCTGTGCTCATCCTCCATTTCCAGGCAAAGCTGATGCATGCTGTGGCAAGAATTATATAAATAGTGACAGGTCAATATCCTCAGCACCTGATTTTTGCTCAGAAAGACAGGAAAGCATCATCAGAGATTGAAAACACTGGTTTGTGCTCTGAGGGAGAGGAGTGTGTAGTCCATCCTGCAGACTTGGTTTCTCTTGCTGTCCTGTTGAAAGTAACAGCCCTGCTTTCATGGCCCTCCCTTTTTTTCCATATTCACTCAGGTTTGAACTAAAGATTATCCCCCATGGCTGCATCCCATGAGTGACATTTATGGTCCCTCTTCTGTCCAAGAAGGAGAAGATCACACACAGGGTGAAATGTGGGAGCACAGGTCACCAAAAGGCTGCAGCACAAAATTTCTCCTACAGGTATCTCAGTCCTTCTGGGTACCTGAGGATGTGGTGGGTGAGGATACTCAGCTTACTCCAAGGAAAAAAAGCTGGAGGAGTTTTTGGTGTTAATGAAAACACTTTCCTGGCACAGCTGAAAGTGAAACTCTGAAAAGTTTTAGTCAATTCCTGAAGAATTGCTGATGTGGTCTTCTGGGTGCCATCAGCAAGGCTGGTCATAAAATCATGGAATCACAGGACATCCTGAGTTGGAAGGCACCCATGAAGATCATTGAGTCCAGCCTCTGGTCCTGCACAGCACAGGTCCCCAGCCTGAGAGCCTGGAGCTCTGGCAGCCTCGGGCCATCACCATTGCCTGGGGAGACAGCTCCAGTGCCCAAACACCCTCTGAGTGTGGAGCCTTTTCCTGACACCCAGCCTAAACCTCCCCTGACAGCTGCAGCAGCTCCCTCAGGTCCTGCCTCAGGTCACCACAGAGCAGAGATCAGTACCTGACCTTCCTCTTCCCTCAGGAGGAAGCTGCACACACTGGTCAGATCTCCTCTTCTTCTCCAGGCTGAACAAAAGTGACCTCAGCTGCTTCTCATATGGCTCTTCCCCTCTAGGCCTTTCACCATGCTCAAAGCCCTCAAGCCCTCAGTGATGCCTCAGACCAGGACTTCACCCATACCTGGCATTGTCTGTTCAAGTCCTGCTAGAGCCACGTCAGATAAATCCCTCTGCTTTCCCCCCTGCTCTAATTTATCAACATAACAACCTCACTGAGGGAAGACACATCCTCTGTTTCCATCCAGGAGCTGGTTCTGAGAACATCAGGGTCCCCAGCATTGCTGGATGCAGTCAGTACTCTGAAAGGTTTGGGAGAAGCCCTTGGTAAAAGCAGCACCACCTTGGTTGGAACAAAGGCTCCACAGCAAAGCTCGTAACACACCATAAACATCCCCCTCCAAATTCTGAATTAAACACCCACTCAGCTGAAACATTTGAATGATGAATATCATCATCTGGGGGCGGGGGGGAGGGAGGGAAATCTAGGCAGCTTTCTTTTTTCCAGTGCTACAGAAAGAATTTCCTTCCTCCTGCAGATGTGCAGCCGGGGCACTGGAAACAGTTCCCGTCAAGTTCGAGCAGCTGTACTCATGTGTCACCAGGCAATGAGACTCCAGGCCTGGGCTGTCAGCTCCACTATAGAAATTAATGGGCCAGACTCCTCACATTAGTGGAAATCATCCCATTTAAATACATATATGTTATGCTGGGTACATAAGGCAACTGCAAACTGGCAGCGTGGAGGGAGGAGGCAGCGGGGAGAGGGAAATGACAGGGTGTAAAAAGAGAAAATCCGGGAGAGGGAGAACACATCCTCAGGGGAAAGATATTAATTCGATGAAAGAAGTGTAAGGAAAGCCAAGAACTGATCAGATAGCACTGGAATGAGAGAGAGAGAGGGGAAGATAGTTATATGTATGGGTAGATGGATGCACAGATATTTAAGATCTGTGCAAGAGCAAGCTTGGTGTGGGACTGTATCAGTGCCCCAAACACCAGAGGTCACTTGGATCAAATACCTACAAGGGTCAAAAAAGCTTTCAGCAGCAACAGCAAACTCCAAACCACAGAACAAACACAGTCCAGCAAGGGAATGAGCTTTTTTTTTTCCTTCCTTACTTAGTATTCAGGAGAAGCAGCATTTTTCTGCAGCATTTAGAGAGACTAAATAATCAGGAACATGCTGCTGGAGGAGCTGGGAAGGGGCCAGAGAACATGGGTGTGAGGCAGGGCAATGGGCAGATGCTGGCAAGGTTCTCCACGTGCAGAGGGGGACAATGGGGACTTCTCACACCCCACAGGGATCCCGAGGTGCCACAGTGCTTTGGGAGCCCGAGGTCATGAGGACTGGGGGGTCCTGCAAGGTCCTGCTGGGCTGGGGGAGCCTCCAAGGCCACTCTAGGCTGGGGAAGAGTTCAAGGCTTGGCAGAAACCTGTCACTCCCCAGGAGAGATGCTGGGGATTTCTCCCCACCTTTGAAACATCAAGAAGTATCAGGAACCATTTTTAAGACAAATATTCCTGTTTTCCTGAAAAGAAACAAAAAGAAGGAGAAGAGATCTTATCGTGAAATCAGATGCACCATCCTTCAACAGAGGGTTTAAAAATGCAGATAACCCAGAACTGGGTGATGACAATTTATATAGGAAAGGATTTCTTCATCAAGATTGTTCTGTTCAATCCCTGCCTCTTTTATTTCTTTGCAATCAGAAACATGAAGCTTCTGATCTGGGGAAGAATGCATTTGGGTTTTTTTTCTCCTGTGAAAAAGTTGCAATTTTTTTTTCACAGTTCTTTGCCAAAGCTGCTGCTGCTGCAGTGAAACAAATCCCCTTTTCCTGCCTGCAATGGTGGGGCAGTGAGATGAGAGCAGAGGCTGGGGGACCATCAGGTTTCCCTGCATTTCCCTGCAGTGCAGCCATGCAGGGGAAAGCAGAAATGATTCAGAGGTTAAATACTGCCACAAAGAAAACATCAGCCTCGTCTGCATGTGGAAGCTCACAGCTCCAGGAGTGTGTAAATGCATTTTTGTTTTGAAGGAGCTGGTGTCAGGGGGGTTGTCTCAGCTGCTGGAGAGGGAAGGGTGGCTGGTGAACAGATCCCAGTATTCAAAGGACAGGCATTAATGGGCCAGGAATGCTGCAGCTGTAAAATGGGGAAAACAAAACAATTCTGTTTTGCGGAAGGACCTCACCAAAGATGACTCCAGCGAGCACACCATCCACCAATCCATCAGCTCCCAGAATCCCACATGAGAAGGTGGGATAATTACTATAATTTTAATGTACTCCATGATGATTTAAATACACCGGGTAAACTAAAAATATCCTGCTTTTCCATGAGGGCGCTGACTTTCTGAGGTAATGCTGCCCCAGAGCTGCTGCTGGTTCATGTGCCAGCCCCTTCTATTACCCCTCAGGGCACCATAAACCTCGTCACAGCTTTGCCCAGTGGAAAGTCTTTGCCTCCTGCATTTTGCACACCTCTCCTTTGGAAAAAAAAACCCAAACCAATAAATCCTCTGCACTTTCTCTTGTGGTAGATCTGCAGAAGGAACAGAGGATGGAGGAGAAGATGTGAGCAGCAAGGGTGGGAGCAGGCAGCCTGGGCCAGCTGAGTGCTTCAGCATGCTTGGAAGTGTCAGTGAAGCGAATAGTGTGTTTCTAACACAGTCCTGAGTGTTGAAATGCTGCTCAAATTGCCTCCAGAGCTGACATGAAACCCGAAGATCTGGAATTATCTCCCGTGATTGATTGAGTGGCTGATTGATTTGATTATATATATTTTATATGTGTGCGTTAGGGCTGGATTTGGCTGTCTAAACACCATTTCCCAGAGCCAAGTTAGAAGCTCTGGGGTATCCAGCCCCAGACTCCAGCTCTTGCTTCCGAGGACTGCTTCTCTTCCCTTGGCTCTGTGTCTCTCTGCCAGCACTGTGGGATGTCTCAGAGATACAAGGGCATCTCAGATGGCACCAGGCTCCTGTGTGTAGGCACTGAATCCCTCCCTCTGAGTCATTAAGGCTCACAGAGATCATATTTTCAAAGTTTCCCTCTGCAGTGTCTGGGATCAGAACTTTACCTTAGAAATAAACAACATCCAAAGCCAAGAGTTTCCTGGATAGTCAATTAATTTTTTGTGGGGGTTGGTTTGGAAGTATTCTGAAATCTGATCCTCATTGTAAAGTTGGGAATCTTGGCAGCCATGTCAAGAAGCAAACTGTGTATATTTTGCCTAGAATTGTTTCCACTATATAACCAGGAAATAATAATAAAAAAGAGCGCCTTCTCCTTTAATTTATTTGCAGAGGTCTTCATGGGTCCCTAGCTTGTCCCCCATCATGCTGGAAAAAAGGAAACCTGAGATGAGATTGGTTCTTGCATCTGTGCAAATGCAAAATTCTTAGATAGACTCAACATAACTGTTCATGTGAGGTGGGTTTAGCAACACTGAAGTCCACTGGACCATTCCTATGGATATCTTGTTAAATAAACGAGGTGAAACAGCCTGGATTAGGATCCAGGCTGTGCTTTTTCCAGGTTGGGAAGGTCTTGGACTTGGAATTGCAGATTTTTTTGCCTCTTGGGGGAAAAATAGGGACAAATGGGTCAGTCTGGACTGTCAGGATTTTGTGCTCATTTGTAGGGTCTCCTGCAGGAGACCCACAGGACAAGCTCACAGTGAAGGAAACAAAGGATTTCACAAACTCCAGCTGATACAAAACCAGTGACCTTTGTTCTGCTCCTCGGTTGACCACTGAGAAATTATTATTGCGGAGATAAAGATCATAAATTTTTGTGCCTGGCTTTTTTCCTAGATCCTGTTTAACAGTGTTTCTTGGCAGTTTCTTAGTAGATACATTTTAGCTCTGGCTCTCTTCCTGGAGCTCTGGCAATTAAAGATATTAACATTCAGCTTTAAAAATAGCAAGGAGTGGGTATCCAGCCTCCCCAGATGAACACCCCTGAATGTGGGGAGAGCCTTCAAGGATGCAGAGCCCAGAGCTGAGCCATGCAGACCAGGGAGAGGCTGCCTGGTGTCTCACTGCCCTTTCCAGTTCTTGGTCCCAGGACTTCCTCACCCTCTCTTCTGCCTGGCAAATTCACGCCCATCCCTTCCGGATTTTTCACCCCTTGGCTTTTATACAGAAACCCTCACGTTGACAGGATGTCCCTGTCTTTAAGTGCTACAATTTAGTCTGTTTTGCTCCTGGGTAGAGCCACCCACCTCTGCTGTGTTTTCCAGGATGCTGAAGTATCACTGTGCCTGTTGAGCTGGGAAGGGAAAAACCAACAAACGGCCCTTCTCCTCTCTCTGCTTGAGCTCTGAGAGCATGAAGTGGCAATGACCTGGCTGGTGACTTTGTTCTGAGCTTCCCTGCCTCTCTTGGCCCCTCTAAAATACAGAGGAAACACATTGTTATCCACAGATCCTGACAGCTGTCCAAGGAGAAACAGACCCCTCTGGCAGGAATATTTTCACCTCTGCTTCCCTCCTCACTTCTCCATCAGCAGTTGGCAAAAAGGGTGTGGGAACAGACCCTCCTGTTAAATGAGGACAGAGAGAGACGAGGGCTGTGTACTCTGAGAGTTCTTGATGTGTGTCCTCAATGCTGCCCATTGAAACTTTTCTGCCAGCTTGCTCAGGGCACCCAGGAGCTGCTCTGGACTCTCACTCTCCAGTATTTCTCACTGCAGTGATGCCTTCTCTCTCTGTTGAGGACCATAAAGTTCCCTCCTGGGAGATTTGGATGAGGCTGAGGCCAGGATGTGACAAATGGAGGGCCACAAAATTCCTGCACATTTATCCCAAAGGGCTGAACCACAGCAGGAAGGGCACTGGAGTGCTTCCCAGGGAAGATCTCCAAGCACAGGGAAAGGGGGAGCTTGAGCAGGGCCCTGGAGGAGCAGGGGGTCTGCAGCTGATATTGGGAAATAATCAGCAAAGGAAAGCAGCAGCCCAAGCTTCCCTCCAGGAGCCTGCAAGAGCCAGCTGCCAAGGACAGCCTTGCAGAACTCGCTGGATAGAGCAGGAATTTTGATTTGGAATCTGTGATAGCCAGGACACAACTGAGGAGAATTTGAATGTACAAATAAGCTTGTAAAATATGGAGCAAGGGCACTGGAAGGGATGTGACTTGAAGGGCAAGAAAAGCCCTGCTCCTTCCACTGATCACCCCACGGGTCCTTCACACCCCCCAAGCCCACAGAGCTCCCAGCTTCTGGGGTCTCAGGGATACTTTTGGGGCAAGGTCAAAGGCAGCAGCTCAGAACATGCAGTACTGAGCATGATTTTGGATATAGAAGAGCGTGGGGGTGGCCTGTGCCCCTCCCCTTCTGGCCAGGCAGTCAGGGGTGGCTTCACAAAGCAACCCCTGGAGGAAGAACCTCAAAGAGGAACTGTCACTGCTCTGCCAAAACCTGGGCCCCAAACCTGGACATTGTCCATGCAAAGGACGTGGCTCAACACCTTGGTGAGGGTGAATCTACAGGCTGGGGGTGGTGGCAATGAAGGGGGAATTTGGGGTCTCTAAGGTGGGAGTGGGGGGCAGGAGTTGTGCAAATAGCGATGAGCTGGTGAGTGAAAAGGAAAAGGGGGGGTTGTAGTCACTCTGTTTTGGGGAAGAAAGAGGTTCCCAGGACCTGGGGACGTCTCTACCCCTCTCTGTGATAGGTGCTGTCCCATAATTTTAAACAATGCATTATTTGGTCTTGAAAACTTGACCTTTTAGCCCTCAATTCTTTGAAATCAACAGGAAGACTATGGCACTATCTCACTGCACCCTGTGCTTGAGGCGACGCCTTTCACCAGACATTTGAGGTTTTAATCATTTTTGGTTATTCCTCATAATTTCAGTTAATAAATCCAGGGTGGTTACAGCGATGATTCATGCAGGATGCATCCTGTTTCTTCTCTCCCACATCTCTCTGGCAAAAAGCTGCTATGGATTAGGAACCTTGCCCTTCATTTTTGGAAATTGCTCTCCCACTATAGACTCCAAATGAGAATTGCTGTGGTATTTCACTGTGTGCTATTTCAGAGCGCTGGCTTCTTTGATGCAGTCATCATCTATATGGAAAAGAGGTGTGTGCAGGAATCAATGGTACAGTTCAGCTGCATCTGCATTAGAAAGGCATCAAAATGAATGAAATGCAGGAACTGAAATGTGCTCTCCCAGGATGCTGTGCTAAATCTGCACTTCAGAAACACGCCAAGGCGCTCTCGGGGCTGCAGAAGCAGGAGGGTCCCACAATTTCACACCACACTTCCTACATTTCCATTCTCACCTCTGCTGACTGGAGCATGCCGAGGTTTGTCTGAGTTCCCCGAAAGTTGCATGATATGTCTTTTCATCTGCTATTTAAAAGGTTGTTTGTTTGTTGTTTTTTTCTTTTATATGGCTGGCTTTCTATTTCCTTTTTTTTTTTTTTTTTTTTTTTTTTTTTTTTTTTTTTTTGTGTCATTGCCCACTTCTAGAAAATGCTGGTGGTTTTCAGTTTCTGGAAGAACGCTGCTCTTCTCTGTGAAAGAGGCAACAGAGCAAATTGTGCCCAATCAAATTAATACAAAATGATTGGTCCATGCAGCTTTAGACATCTTAAGAGGGCACTTTGTAGGAGCAGGAGTAATTTTCTCCTTTGAGTCTTCTCATCTCACCAGCTGGGATGGCAGAGCCACACATCCCAAAACCTCCTCTGCTTCTCTATTTGATCAATTAATAAACATAGCAGTTAAAAGATGAAGCCAGAAGCCCTCAAAAGGAGCAGATAATCTGAGCTGCCTTCCTTGTCCTTCAGTAACAGTGAGGGGAAAAGAAAATAATCTTACTTTTACCCAGCCTAATGCCATCTCCTGTTACTCCTCACATAAACACAGGCTTCATTTCACTGTGAGAGGAGACCAAAACACTCACAGCAAGAGCTGGTGGGGATTTTGTCTCTCTGGGATGTTCAAGACTCTGGTTGTAGCAGTGGAGAGCAATGGGAACTGCTGGAATAGGATTAATTTCATCCCAAAGCTGACATTTAAAATAGATCCTATCAGAGACTGCCATTTTCTCACCCCTGGCTCTAAAGGGAGCCTGGGTATAGCTGTAGAGAACTCCTGTGAAAATCCTGGGTGAGATGAGCCTCACCCTCAGCTGGAGGGACCTGAACATGTTCTTAATTTCCTCTGTGGACTATGGAAAGAGGGCAAGCCCGAAGAAGAGGCCATTAGACTTCATCAGTAAAGGCGGATACAAAGGAGCTGGAGAGGGGCTTTTGGCAAGAGCATGAAGAGATAAAGGCACAAGGGGCAGTGCCTTTAAACTGGCAGAGGGGAGGTTTGGATGAGTTGTCAGGTGGAAATCCTTCCCTGTGAGGGTGGGCAGGCCCTGGCACAGGGTCCCAGAGAAGCTGTGGCTGCCCCTGGATCCCTGGGAGTGTCCAAGGCCAGGTTGGGCAGGGTTTGGAGCAACCTGGGACAGTGGAAGGTGTCCCTGCACATGGCAGGGGGTGGAATGAGATGATCTTTAAGGTTCCTTCTAACCCCACCCATTCTAGGATTTTATCATCATTGCCCCCTTGATCTCCTAACAAACTGACAAATATTGGAGACAGAAGAGGCTGTTTTGGGCACATCTTTGCATTCCAAACCAAGCTTTAACAGCTGAGTGTCTCTTTGCCCTGGTGTTGTCATGTTGTGAGGAATGGGAACACCCTCGCTGCCGTTTAAGAAGCACAACATTTTTCTCTTCATTGTCAAAAGCACAGAAGAGAGCAGGTAGAAGAGGAAATGAGCAGCCAGATCTATCCAATATTAACAGCTCTGCAACTCAGGAGACATGTTGAAGCGAGTTTATCTCCCCCCAAAAAACTGGCAGGTTGAGTAAAAACATTTGGTTGAAGAGTGACCCCGGGGAGGATGAGAAACCTTCTGCATAATTATCTGCAGCAGGGGTTTGGCTCTGCTCTGGTAGATGTTAATCCTTCACACCCACTGTGGAATGGCCAGAGAACAGCCCTTGTGGTGAAACACATGAATGGGAGGCAGAGGAATGCAAAGTTCCTCTTGTTTTGCACGGTTCAGGATCAAATGCAGCCAACACCTATGGCAGCACAGGGAGCTGTGCCTTATCACCACCAGCTTGCATCCTGTTGGCAGTCACAGCACCCCCAGCCTCACAGCTGAAACTCCTATCAAGCCATCTCTGCCCTCAGGATCATGTAACTAAAAGGTGAAGTTGGGGGAAAAAAGGAAAAAGAACAAAAGAAAAGCTTGAAGTGCTAGGAGAGCTCTAAGCTTTGATTCAGCAAAGGCTTTGAGGACGTGTCTCATTTAAATGAAACCTGAAATTGACTCCCATCAATAAGCCTTAAGAAGATTCTTATGAAAATAAACCATGACTACTTCACCCCTCAAAAAACCACAACAAACTAGAGCCAAGTCTAAAGTTATGAAAATAATCACCAATAATTTACAGCCTAATCAACTGTGGGAGATACTATTGGTTTCTCTGTTATCTACCAGGATCAATAACCACCTTGTAGTAAAGCCTCAACGAGCTGGCAGGGGCAACCACAATATTCCCTGTAATTGTTGCTCAGCTCCTATTTATGGGAGCGTGGTCACAAAAACCAGCAGCAGGAACAAATCCAGAGCTGGCCTAACCTGACACAGTCTTTGGGAGAGGCACCCACTCCTGAACTCTCAGGTAAAAAACAACCAAACACCTAGGAAAATACTTTTTTCCCCCAAAAACCTGCTGACTCTTGGGGGAATTGGGTGTTCCTGGGTTTAGCACAAGTTTGGGATTCACTACCAGTGACATCATTGCAATTTTCATTTCCTTGGACACTGCTGACTGCCCGTTGTGCTAAAAAATCCACTTTCATGTCACCCTTAGCCTTGGTCTTCATCCTGGGACTTAGATGAGCCTTAAAGAGATAAGGAATGGACACCTATAGCTGTAATGAAAGCAATGAGGTGAAAATGCCACCTTGCCTTTGTGAGGAGCACCTGGTACTGGAAGATGAAGCAACCATGGCCCAGCTCTCACCCTGTACTCTTTACACTGTGCTCTCCTGGAGAAGAGAAGGCTCCAGGGTGACCTCAGAGCTCCTTCCAGGGCCTAAAGGGGCTCCAGGAGAGCTGGAGAGGGACTGTGAATAAGGGGGAAAGACTAAAAGAGGGCGGGTTTAAATTAGATATTAAAAATAATTTCTCTTTGAGGCTGGCAAGGCCCTGGCACAGGTTGTCCAGGGAAGTTGTGACTGCCCCATCCCTGGAAGTGCACAAGGTTGGATGGGGCTTGGAGCAGGCTAATCTAGAGGATTAAACCCCACATGGCAGGGGTTTTGGAACTGGATGAACATTAAGGTGGCTTAAACCCCAACCCATTCTGTGACCCCATGATTTAAGGTGTGCAGCTGACAGGCACAGCTCTTGGATGGGTCAGTGTCACCTGCAGGGGGGACATCAGTGCTCAGCGCCCTTCCAGGGGGCAGGGCCTGGTGGATGAGCTCACAAATGCAGTTCTATGACCTGCAGAAAGCCTTCACCCAGACAAAGTCCCCTCTGGACTGAGCAGGTGAGCCAAAAATTTCTCCCCTAGAGCACTGGCCATGACCTTTGTTTGTTTGTGGCCAGGACATTTCCCTGTGCCCTGCCAGCCCTGCCTCTTGTTTCTGGGTTTCCTGAGGGCAGAGGGGGCAGAGAGCTTTCCCTCCTTTCCCTTCTGCCACAGTATCAAGCACAGGGACACTGGGATCACACGAGGCTCATCCCTCCCTCACAGGGGAGGGAAGGCTTTGTGCTGTCCTTGTGCCCCTTGGTGCTATTTTGCTTTATTCCTCTGCTAAATCTGTCCCCGGGGCTCGGGGTGGCTGCAGCAGCCCCAGGGCTTGCTTTAAGGTTGCCACAGCGACTGCCAGGGCAGCATTTAAAAATGGCACGGGCTGTTATTTAATGCCAGCTGGGCAGGGATTGCAGGGAGGGTCAGTCAGTGACCCCAAGTGACCCGTTAGAGACTGACAGCCCTTTCCAGCAGGATCCTCCTGGGCACTGACTGGGAAGGGGGATTCACCCTGAATCCACAGGGAGCTGAGCAATTTGCCTGAGTTTTTGAGGAGTTTCTGTGAGAAGGACTAAAAGTTTAGGCCAAGCACTGCTGTGACCAAGACTGGTCTTGAAGAACAAGGTGTTTTATCTTACAGCAGAAAAACCTGCTTTAATTACACATACGTAGGAAGGAGGGAAGGCAGAACTGATGATAAGAGATGTGCAGCAGCCCCAACAGAATTAGCTTAATTTCTTCTGTGCCCTTAATTATCTTAGAGGAGGAAGGGCTGGAGGGATATAAATGGCTGGGGAGGCAAGTGGGAAGGGAAGGGGGCTTGCAAGGCTCTCCAGACTTCCCCTGTTCCCTGGTTCCTGCAGCCATCACCCCAGCATTCCCTAGGGATGGTGTTGTCACTGCCAGGGACCATCCTCAGAACAAGGGATAACTAAACAACCTGCAAGGTCACCTTGGGGTGCATCTGAGCTTGGTGTGCTCAGAGAGGGGTCTGCAAAAGCACTGGGAGCTGCTCAGCCATGGACATAATTTTGGTAGTACCACATCTAGCAAAGGGCAGACACTGCCCAGTGACAAACTGAATGACAGTGCTGAGGCCCTGGCACAGGGTGCCCAGAGCAGCTGTGGTTGCCCCTGCATCCCTGGAAGTGTCCAAGGCCAGGTTGGGCAGGGCTTGGAGCTACCTGGGGTAGTGGAAGGTGTCCCTGCCCATGGCAGGAGGAGAAACTGGATGTTCTTTATGGTTCCTCCCAACCCAAACCATTCAATGATTTTATGAATAATAAATCATCAGCACTTTAATAGCTTGGTGGGATTTGTACATCTGCATATGATTGAAATTGCTCATTCTGAGGGTGTATCAACAGGGCCAGTCCCAGGCTGTGGCAGTGGGAAGAGGAGGGAGAACACAGCTGCCATGGGATGTGCAGGAAGGGTTTTGCAGCTCTTTCCTCCCGAGTCAGCCACACCATGCACTGGGTGGTTGTGCTACTGTCCCCTCTGCCCTCTCATCAGACTGCCCTGATGTCCAGGGATGAGGAATCTGGCCCTGGTTTTCCATTTAAGGTCAAATTTAGTCCTACCTATCTGTTCTCTCTGTCTTGCTCTCCCTGCAGCGGGGACCACACCCTCACTGAGCTTTTCCACACTCATCCAAGCTTTCCTGGGACAGCCAAAACCACTGGAGTTTTCTGTAACTGCCTGAGGGTGAGGCTGTTTCTCCAGGCAGCAGGGTGGGAGGCTCTGGGGGACACAAAGCTCTGTGTGTCCCTACCTTGGTGTTTTTGGTGACTCATCCAGGCAGAGGAAGTTCTCATCACACAAGTGGCTCCCTAAATACCTCTTCTAAATTCAATCATCCTCCACTAGGCAGATGCTGGGGCAGTGAGCGCGCTCATATTGAAGCAGGAAATAAGGAAATTGTGCCTGTGGAGGGAAATGTTCATTCAGTCAGGTGTAGTGTTGGTCATGCCCGTGACATGGGCCTGGTCTGCACCTCTGGAATCTCCTGGGCAGACCCTGGGCATAACTCAGGGGCCAGCACAGACAGGGAACAGCCCCAGCACAGGGGACTGTGAGGATCCACTGGGTTGGGTGTAGGGAGAAGAGCCATGGTGTTGTTTATGGATACAGAGGTCAAAATTAAAAGGGCAGAAAATAGTCAGGCATGATAAACAAGTCCTGTTGCCTTCTCTCCAGAGAGTGTCTGCATCTGCATCCTCCAACCCATCATTAGTTAGTAATAAATTCCTTCCCAGATGGAGGTGCCAGCTCTGCCCTCCCAGTGAACCCACTCTGTTTATCTGAGCCATAAAATCACAGGAGCACAGAATAGTTTGGGTAGAAGGGACCTTAAAGCTCATCCAGTCCCACACCCTGCCATGGGCAAGGACACCTGCCACTGTCCCAGCCCGCTCCAAGCCCCTGGCCTTGGACATTTCCAGGGATCCAGGGGCAGCCACAGCTGCTCTGGGCACCCTGTGCCAGGGCCTCACCACCATACAGGATTCCACGGGACAAGGTGTAGTGGCTTCCAAGTGAAGACCTTTTTTTATCATAAGGGAGGTGAGGGACTGGCACAGGTCCCTCAGACAGGTGGTGGGTGCCCCATTCCTGCAAATATTTGAGGTCTGATTGGATGGGGCCCTGAGCAACCTGATCTCATTGGAAATGTCCCTGCTAATTGCAGGGGGGCTGGACTAGATGGCCCTTGAAGGTCCCTTCCAACCCAAACTATTCCACAACTCCATGGTTGAGTCATGGCTCTGTGACTCTGGGATTCTCTGGTTCCATGGATCTATGAATCTATGATTCCATGACTCCTTGATCCCATGATTCCACGATTCAATGATTCCACAGCTCTATAATGCTCTGATTCTGTGACCTTATGACTCTCTGATTCCATGACTCCAGTGCCTCCCCACAGGCTGCTCCCACCCCAATACCTGCTCTGTTCAGTTCCCCATGGGGTGGGAATGTTCATAAGGGGAGGGAAACATCCCTACCCAGTCCACCAGACAAGAAATTCAAGAGTGTTTTCTTCCAGACCACCCAAGAAATAAGTGGCAGTGCAAGATCAGGATTTGGGTTCCCAGCTCCATCTTCCAGCCCCAGGCTTACACCATGAAACAAAAAAAAAAAAACCCAAAACCCTAAAACCAAAAACATCTGCAAACCACACAGTCTCCTGCTCAAAGATTTGAAGGGATTAAATTATGTTAAACTCTTAATCTTTCAGCCTTTTCTAAGGCCCAGCTCCACTTAAAATCAGAAATGCAAAGACTTTAACATTGGGCTGTAAGAAAAACCAACTACAGTGATCGTTTATTTTAACCCACAAAACTGCAAGAACAAGTAATTACCCTAAACCTACAGCATTCTTGGGAAGAGAGCTGTATATAAAATAGGTTCCTTATGACTTTTTGGGCCAGCTCTGTAAATTTCCTTTTGGAATTTCTGACACAGAAAGGAAAAGGAGTTTTTTAACTGTATCTGTGAGAAAATAGCATGACTTTAAATTTCCAGAGTAGAAGCGTGAAAATAAAAACTTCTATGTGAGCTGATAAAGCTTTAACTTTGCATATCTATCTTGATTCTCTCTGTGAGTACATCCATAAAATCCTTACAGCTGGGGAAGGATAGGCCTTTAAATAAAAATGCTGAAAAAATCTTTAGTGAAGGAGAGAGTACAGCCTCTTTAATCATTGAATTTTGTTTATTGCAACAGATTATGGATCTGAGAAGAAGAAAATTCGAGAAATAATTATGGCTTTAAGATACAACAGGACAGCCATTAGGAAAAACACATAAGTTTGCTGTTTACAGGGGAAGTTGTCTTAAAATTGCTGTCCCCAGGTTTTCAGAGATGGGAGCTCAGCCCCGTGCAATCTGATGGAGCTCATTGCAGGAGCAGAGGCAGAGAGGGGTTTGTGGAACATGAGGGGGCAGTTTGTTAGAGTGTTTTTATGGAGTCAGACTGTTTTAGGACCTCAGTGAGGCACGAGTCCAAGGCAACATCCCGCAAATCCTAAATTCTCCTGTTGAGGGAACAAAATCTGCTGGTACTCAAGGTGATGAGCCATGAAGTGAGAAGGGAACTTCTCCCCTTGTTTGCACCAGCATAAATCAGGAACGGCTGCATTGATGTCCAGGACCTTAAAGGCTTCCTCCAGAAGCAAAGGGTCAGACCCAGCCATGGACTGTGGTGGTGCTTTTGGCCTTATGGGAATGTTTTAAAATGTGTGCTTTATTGTACTGCAGCAGAACATCTTTTAAAAGGCCATGACTGAAAAGAATAATTTTAATAATGAGGGGAAAAAAGAAAATCTGAGTTTGAGTCAACGAAAAGAGAGCCTGCATTGGGACTGTCCAGGCAAATTGACTATTCAGACTTATTCTTCACTCACATAAATGAAATAAAGGGGGACTTGCTCAGGTGATAGTGGGACTTAATCATTGTAAGAAAACATTAGGCCTGAGATTTCATTCCTCCCAGCCTCAAAACCCACTGCCTCCCACGGGCTAGATTGTGCTTGTATAAGACTTCCCTTCTTGGCTTTTTGTGGTGATTTATGTTTCCTTGCAGTGTGTTATTTAGCCATAAGTTATACCTTTGTGCTGTAGCACATCCCCTGGTAAGCAAGGAGACAAGCAGGAACTTTTTTTTTTGTCTGTAGTGATTGGAATAAGGGTTTTCTCCATATATTTCAGAATTTAGTGGGGGCTGATAAAAGGAAGATTTCCAAATCCTCATGCTCAGTGGGAAACAGGAACATAAACTCCTGGTCCTGGGAATAAAAACTTCTCAGTACACAGAGGCCACTCTCTGGGTATCAGAGGAACTCACCTACTGTTCTCCAGAATGAACCTTAGAAATAGAAAAGGAAATATTCAGTGTTTTTATTGAAACATTACACCATGATACTTCACATTTGATTGCTGCACTTGTTCATCACCAAGGTCTCCAAACCGGATCCTGATTCCTCAGCATCCAACAGCTGAGTTCACAATGCAAGGAGTAAAGGAGAGTCATACAATCACAGCATGGTTTGGGTTGGAAAGGACCTTAAAGACCATCTAATTCCACTTCCCTGCCATGGGCAGGCACACCTCCCACTATCCCAGGTTGCTCCAAGCCCCATCCAACCTGGCCTTGGACACTTCCAGGGATCCAGGGGCAGCCACAGCTTCTCTGGGCACTCTGTCCCAGGCCCTCACCACCCTCACTGGGAAGAAGTTATTCTCTAATATCCAACCTAAATCTCCCCTCTTTCAGTTTAAAGCCATTAACCTTTGTCCTATCCCTACACACCCTTGATTTGGGTTGAAGGAGATCTCTGGGGGTCACCTTGCCCAAAGCCTGCTCAAAGCAGGGCTGTGGCAGTGGACAGCTCTGAGGTTACTCTGAATGGCTCAGGACCTTGGCACTGGAACAGCCAGCTGACAAGGGTGCCTGTGATTCCCACAACTATCTTTTTTTGTTGTTGCTTAAATCATCTGAGGATTAAGAAATACCTTATCTTTTAATTAAGAATCAGTTTCGTTTCAGATTGCAGCATAATTTAATTTATTCAGAGCATTCCTGGAGTTAATTGACACCAACCCATACACAATGGCACTTTCTGTCTTGGTGCATTTCCAACTCTCCACCACTCTGGGGTCTGTGCAGAGCACAGATACATGAAAGAGGAGATCAGTGGTGCCTTGAGGCTGCTTCTTGCACCCTGAAGTCACATTGACTTCAAAGGAATTGCATGGGTTGCTGCAAGCTGAGGTACTTCACCAAAGGACACCTGGAGTCAGTGGAGAGTGAAGAACATCCACAAACGTTGGTTTGTGGCCCATCCAGCTCTGGGCCTGTGTCCACCAAGGGTTCAAGAGTCAAGGAACTGAGCAGAGGATCCAGAGCTTGGAGAAGAGTGTGAGAGCAGGGAAAACACTCATTGGCATTGCCTGGAGCAATGGGTCCTGGGCTCACTTTGTGGCTCTTGGACTTCCCAAAGTGCTGTCCCTGCATTTAACAGCCCTCCAGGAATTTCCTTCCTGTGAGTTGGCTGAACCTGTAAATGGTTTGCATTCACTCTGTGTAAATGTTCTGCACTCACTCCCTGAGCTGCAGGGAAAAGGATATTGAGGCATTTTATTGGATGTGGGAGCTGAGGTCAGTGCAGGCTGCAGGGTTAAATCTGTCAGCACAGGGTGGCAAGCAGGTCATTCCCTTTCACTGAAAAACACTGAGCAGGAATTGTTGCAGAAATCAATGAGGACAGAAACCAACACTGAGCAGCTCAAGAAGGCAAGGACCCAGGAGACAGCACAAACACTCAAGGGTTTAGATGGTGTGACCCCAGATTTATGCTGGCAGCAGGGAAATCCAGTGCTGAAGAGCTACAAAGATGGAGTCAGATCTCACTTTTCAGCAGGAGCTGGATGATTTCCTTCTGTCCTAAGTACACCAAGCTCCCATGCAATGTGAAGAGAGTGACCTGGTGAGGTCCTGGCACAGGGTCCCAGAGAAGCTGTGGCTGCACCTGGATCCCTGGAAGTGTCCAAGGTCAGGTTGGATGGGGCTTGGTGCAACCTGGGATAGTGGAAGGTATGCCTGCCCATGGCAGAAGGTTGGAACAGAATGATCTTTAAGCCCATTCCAACCCAAACCCTGCTGTGGCTGATAAAATGCCTGGGTACCTTCCCTTTTGCATATGAGTTACAGCAGGTTCAATCCAGATTTGAGCTCCAGGTTTGGCATGCATGGGGGGCACACACACCAACAGGCAGGGATCTCTTTCTGCTGTGACACCCTGGAATCTGTCTGTCCACCTCCAGAGATGTTCTGCAGCCCTTGCATTGAGCTGGCAGGGGTGCTGCAGGTCCCTGATGGCATCTCAACCACACCACTCTGCGTGAGCAGCAAAATCAAACCCCCAAAAAACCCCAAATCTGGGGAGAGGATTGGCACAGGAACTGCAGGGTTTGATCTCACCACTCTGGTGGCTGCTGGTTGCTTTGGATCCTCTGCCTAACCCCAAGGAGTGATGCAAAAAGTGCATGTTCCAGGCTGTCTGCATGGAGTGGGCTCCTTAATCCACCACAACCTTGTGGAAGGCTCCTGTCTGTGCAGGAGCCTGGGCACACCCACGCCCCATGGGATGCACACAGGCTGGGGGATGCTGCAGTGGCTCCAGCTGTGCACCTTCAACATCTGTCTCTTCATACATTTGTCCATCTCACCCTTTTTTCTTTTTTTTTTTTAGTTTGTATGACTTCACACAGCAAGACAGAGTGCTGAGGTGATGCTGTAGTGAATCTAAGCACACTGGTTTTAACCCAAATAATTTCTTATTTATATTAATATTTCATATTTTATAATAACTTCTAATAATTATCTTTATTAATTATTTAGACTTTATATTACTTTTTAACCCTGAAGCAAATGGACAGGCCTTGGTGGGGATGGGGATCTCTTTCAGTGCTGGTATCATTGTATATGAGCTGTAAGTGCTTTGACGGCCTGATTTAAACCATTAATACCATTAAGTATTTAATTAAGAAAGTGAATAATTGATTATATATGTTCATACAATAGTAGTCATGATAATACTATTGCTAATGAGCAATAATTAACGATGGGTTGTATTTGGAGAGGCAGTAACAGGACTGACACCTCTAAGATCAGGAATGTGCTCTGGGAATGGTCACAGGCATGGCTCAGTCCTGGCTGTCCCTGAGGAGGGAACAGGGAAACCTTCCTGGCTTCATCCAGCCTTTCTTTACCTTCCCTACCTCGGCATCACCTTCAGGCACTGTGAACTTGTGAGGGCTCCTGGTTTGGGCAGAGCACGTGCTGGGAGCAGGAGGTGGAACTGGAATTTTCCAGGGTTCCTCCACCCTCTCCTGTTGTGCATGTGGGTCTGGCTCCTTTTCCCCATCCCTCACCCAGCTCAAACACACATCTGTGCTCCCCACAGCAGAGCTTAGAGAAACTTAGCAAGAAACACTCAAAACCCACCCTTACCCATTGCTGTGCACCTTGTGTCGGGCACTGCAATAACATATAAAGAATAAAAATAATAATAATAAAATGCCAGCTCCTTCCCCAAGTACAGGAGTGGTGAGTCTTGCCAGGGACTGGTTGTCACCAGTCACTGTCACTCTGTGTGTGTGCTAACACAAGCTGCTCCTCTCTGAGCTGAGGGCTATAAATAAGAATTAAATGATGAGAGCTGCAGTAGGGAAGATGATGGCAGTGTTATTGTGATGGATATCCATGCTGGACCCTTTGTGGGCTGTGGGATGAAATGTGAGCTTTCTACACAGTCAGGAACAGCCCAGAGAGCGTTTGGAAAATTCTGGGGGAAAAACTGATTTGATTTTTGGCCTTCTTCAGGGAGGAAACTCACAGGACATATTTTCCTGGCTGTGGGAGTAGCCTGTGAGAGGGGTAACATGTTCTCCATACGTATGTCCCCGTCTCACTTTGCATCCTCAGGAATGCAAGGTTAGCAGGAAAATGCAGCTGGGAATCTGGAATGAGAAATTCTGCCGACTCTTCAAAGAGCATCTCTGATCTCTTTCACAGGCATGCTCAGCTTCCAAAGAGATGCTGCTGACGTGAGGGGCTTCAGCTCTGAGAGCTGCAGGGCCACACTCCAAAAGGAGGAGAAGTGCTGGACCCAGGGAACAGGTTGGGAGGGGAGAAATGTGGAGCTGTGGGGTGCCAGTGGCACAGGGCATTGCTGGGGTTGGGCAGGGTATTTTGGGGCGTTGCACCTGAGTGACAGTCACCCCTGCCCATCCATCCATCCATCCATCCCTCCATCATCCATCCATCCCTCCATCATCCATCCATCCATCCATCCATCCATCCATCCATCCATCCATCCATCCATCCATCCCTCCATCATCCATCCATCCCTCCATCATCCATCCATCCATCCATCCATCCATCCATCCATCCATCCATCCATCCATCCATCCCTCCATCATCCATCCATCCCTCCATCATCCATCCATCCATCCATCCATCCATCCA